>BLQM01000359.1:0-12063 GCA_012489335.1 Triparma laevis f. inornata | reverse complement strand
CTTGCTCCCACTGGGGTGAATCCTTAACCTGCACAGGCGACACTCCAGTATGCTGTAACAGTGATTTTGGGAGTGTATGTTGTGGGGAGGGCAGTGGGTGTAGTCAAGGATGTAGGGATGGGTTGTTGGGAGGATGTGAATGTATTCCTCTTAGGTTAGTAATTATGTTTACTGCTCGGCTCTTGAGAAAGGCCAAGGCGAAGCCCGACTCGACGGCGAGTCTTCGCCAGCCCGCCCGTTGGTATTGAACGTATGTGACGAAGAGGTTAAACACGATGTTGGTGACGATGGTGGCGAGCTTGGCCCAGGCGAAACTAATTAAAACATTTCAGTCCATAAACTAACCCACCCCCACCCTCCCCACCCCCTAGAACCGACACCTCCTACAACGAACAAACCGCCCTCTACTCTCTCGTCTTCGTTGCTGCCTCCCAATGTAAAGGTACGAAGTCGCGGAGCGAAGCGACAAGCTGAGAATACAATACTACGCTCGTAATTTTGCTGAGCTGGTAGCTTAAGTCTATACTTACAAGCGTCTTTCTTCGCTACGCAATTTTAACTCAATCGTTCGTGCGACCCGCTACGCTCGTCGCAGCCACCGAAGGCTTAAACGAAACCTGGTCCTGCACAGCCTGCCCTCCCTCCTACCCTCTCTCCGAAGTAAATATGGTCGAAGCTGACGGTCACGCTGTCCTCATCGGTTACAACGGTCAAGATATTGTTGCAGCTTTTAGAGGGAGTTTGAGTATGAGAGATTGGATCTCCGACATTGAAAACGCCGCCCTCACAGACTACGAACACTGTGAGAACTGTAAAGTTGGCGTTGGATGGTATGGTGCTGTTAAAAGTGTTAAGCAGCTTGTTGTAAATGCTATTCAAGAGATTTATAATAATCATGACGAAGCTGGGATAATTATTACAGGTCATAGTCTTGGAGCTGCTATGGCACCGCTTTTCGTTATTGAACTTGAACAGATTAATCCTACTCTTTCCGAACAAGTAATTTACCCTATTTACACGTTTGGACAACCTAGAGTAGGTAACGAAGAATACGCGAATTGGTTTATGGCGAAAACGGGCGAGAATAATTGGTATAGAGTCGTTCACCATGATGATCCTGTACCGCATTTACCTCCGCCGGCTTTGAAGTTCGTTCATATGAGTATGGAAGTTTGGTATGTTGAAAGTGGTACGGGTTTGGGGAGTTATATTATCTGCGATGGTTCAGGAGAGGATCAACAGTGTTCGGCGGGGACGTTGGTTAATGGAGAGTTCACGGATCATACAGAGTATATGGATCATGATATTCATCAGTGTAATCCTTCTGGTTTTTAATTAAGAAATTAGTTTGTTTTGTTTTTGGAAACGTTTTGTGTTAATGCTACAAAGTTACTTAGCTGTAGCATCGTGCTACATGGTGTGATCAAATTCATTTATATACATGAAATACACATTTACAAACTTCATTTATACCAGTCCGGACTTCCTCTCGTTTTCCTCCTTGAAACGAACGGAGTGGTTGGAACCGAGAGATTCATTAGACTCGTGTGTGGGGGGAGAACTGGGCGGGGTGTACTTCGTAGGGCGAAGTGCGCTGGTTGAGTGGGTGAAAGAGGCTGCACGAGAGGGATCTTTTTGTTGGTGCTTGTAGTTGAGTTTTTGGAGGACCCAGGAGGCGGGATTTTTCTTAAGACGAGCATAGCGAGGGGTGGAGGAGCGAAGCAAGCGCGAGCGCAGCGAGTGAGTTAGTGGTAGAGATAGCGTTAAGGAGGAGCAGAGTGAACCAATACCGTATGATTGAACTCGTCGCTTCGCTCCTCGCTGTCGTCGTCCGCTCCTCGCGGCTTCTCACCTTGAACTTCGACGACGACGATTTCTTTTGGTTGAGGTGGCCGCCGGAGAAGGCGGAGGTGCTGGCGAGGTCGAGGCCGGAGTGGCGGCGCTCGCAGTACACGGAGTAACCGCTGAGCTCGTCGCCGGCCGTTGTTTCAGTGTTTTCGGAATATGCTGCGAGGGGGGGGAGGGGGGAGTGATCATGAGTTAGAAGAATTACGTAGCGATGCTCGTCGCTTCGCTCCTTTCAGCTTCTCACCTGAATCGAAAGACTGGGAAGCCATGCCCTTCAACTTCCGCTGGTACTCGTTGCGGAGCTCGTCGCTGTACTGGATTATCAGGAAGCCGAGGAAGGTGAAGACGCAGCCGAGGACGATCTGGAGGATTCCGAAGAGGAGCGACGCTTCTTCTTCGCGTTTTGTGGAGCGGTAGCTGGGGGGGGGGGGGCGGGAGCGAAGCGAGTGTTAGGGAGGTGAGGTGGGGGGTTGTACGGTGCGTGTGTGTGTGTGTGCTCTCAGTCGCATTATAGAAATGTCTGGAGTCTCATGACGCTACTCTTACGTTTGCACGTGGGAGTCGTTTTGATCAGATACCAGTTGTGCTTTTTAAATATATCATCTTCGAGCACGTTTTTCTCAAGTCGCTTCATCGTTCAACGTCTTACCTGATGTCGTCGAGGGAGCAGGCGGGCGATATTTGCGAGGAGTTAGATTTGTTAGGGGCGTGTGAAAACGAAGCGGAGACGTTGTGTGTGTGCTCTCAGTCGCGTTATTGCTGCCGCTTTTGAACCATCTGGAGTCTCTTCATGACGCTCCTCCGACGATTGCACTTGAGAGTCGCCGTATTCAGAGATGGTATGCATTGTTTAAATATATCATCATCGAGCACGTTTTTCTCAATCATAACTCTCCACACTCGCACTTCTCACCTCCAATAATACTCCGCCGGATACTGCTCATCATCATCACCCCTTCCCCCATAACTCGAATCCCCCGCAAAACTCTCAAAATGCGGTCCCCCATTGAAGCCAATGAAAACGATCGAGTTCTGGAACAACGACCACGCGGTTGCGAAGAGGGCGCCGCAGAAGACGCCAACGCCGAGACCGGAGGAACGGCGTCGGAGGAAGATACCGGAGCAGCAGTTGTGGTGGGAGGAACCGCAGCCGAATCCTGGCGGGGGGGTTGGGGAGGGTGGGTTTAAAAGGGTTCGTGTTGAATCCGTTGAGGAATGTTGAGGTTGGTTTGTTGTGCTCTCAGTCGCATTATTGCTGCCGCTTTGGAGCCTCCTGGGGTCTCCTAATGATACTCTTCTCACGGTCGCCCGAAGTAAGTCGCCGTAATCAAATATAGCAGTACATTCTTGAATATATCATCATCGAGCACACGCCACGCCATTACCGATGCCATCTCACCTACAACAAAGAACGTCCCAAATCCCTGCACAAAAAGAAGGTTCAACAATATCAATACAACGTTCACCCCCAAACCCGCCTTGCTAACGTTCTCGATCTCCCCCCTGTTATCTTCACAAGTTTGACAGGCTGAAGTATAATCCTCGTGATTCCCTGAATAATCGCCCATTGAATTACAAATCGAGCACATGGAAGAGGAGTGGAAATACACGGCAGTAAATATACCGGAGAGGAAGGTTAGGAGGACGACGAGGGTGGAGAGGGTCCAGAGGATGGAGAGGATGGAACGAGAGGAGGAGAGCGAACCCATCGTGGGAGATGAGAGGAAGTTAGTTAAAAATTAGGGCTTAATGTAAGAGAGGGGAGTTGAAAGGGGTAGGGCGGGGAAATATGGATATAATAAATTGAGGGAGAAGGGGGTGAGGACGACTCGGCGTTTCGGGGTCGGTAAAATGGACGCGAAAGCCAATGCCAAATTTTAGGATTTTAAGGAATTTTGCAAATAGCTGCACATTTCCCTCGCGTACTGTGAGGCTGTAGACAGCGGTCTTTGAATGTCCTGAGGACAGACATGCCACTTAAACAAACGCTGTAAGTGATCGCATGTACGATGAAACACAATCTTATCGAAATGAAATTCACGGTGGCACCAGCGATCCCCACTTTTCTAACTCCTCCTCCAGTTCTGTCATGTTCGTCGATCTTTTGATTCACCTACAAGAAAAGGTCAAACATTTCAAAGCCCAGCTCGAGTTGCAGGCTTTGAAATCTCAAATTGAAACAGAAGCTCGAGCCTCCAAAGTTAAACTCGAAGATAAACTCAAAGATGAACTCAAAGATGAACTCAAAGATGAACTCAAAGATGAACTCAAAGATGAACTCAAAGATGAACTCATCACTGGGTCTTGGATGGACGGCTTCGTGATAAACGTCCCTCAACACAAGTGGTTCGAGATGAGCCACGAGCGCAGAAAAGATCACATGGTCAAGAAGGTTTTCCTGAAAGCGCGCATGAAAACGCGCAAACGTAGAAGTCAAGACTTCGATCAAACCAGGTCCAACAAAAAAAGGAGACTAGAGGTTAAGAAGTGGAGGGTTCGCAAGGTCAAGACGGGGGCGTAATAGGCGTAGATCTTGAGATTCGATAAATATTGAAATAAGATAAACAAAATCTAACATTCATTTGCATAACTAAACAATTAATTATTTTGAGGAGTGGAGGCGGTTTTGGTTTTCTAGGGGGTGGATTGTTTGTTGTGGAGGTAGGCAACGGGAGATCGACATTCTCTAGACTGGAGCAACCATCGAAGGTGTATGAACCAATAGATGTTAACGACGTCGGGAAAGATACGGTAGTCAAACTACCGCATTCTTCGAAGGCAGATTCACCGATGCTCGTAATGCCTTCGGGGATATCAACAACGACGAGATTGGCGGCCAAAAAATCATCTCGCCGCTCTCAATACGCCTGGAATATACTCCCTCATCGTCTCGTCGAACTCCTTTGAAACCGTCATGGTCTTCAACAACGTATCCAACGGAATGTACGTGAGTAGGTGGTGGCGGAACTCCAGCGTCAGCATCCATTCAATGAAGCCCAGCATGACAAGAACGCTCGCGAATGGCGGCTGGACAGGATTGGATTTTTGGCGTTTCCAAACGTATCCGAAGAATAATGGATGCAAATAGCCAGGGCTAGATCACTATAGCAATGGATTGAAGGGAATGGATCCACGTTCGTAGCTCACAAAATCAATGCGGAAGGCCTCCCCTCAAATTTTGGATTTCACTGAAATCTTTCTCAGCTGAATCTGATCTCCATGGCGACCATGAAACGAAAGAAGATGGTGGACGAGGATGATATGGGTGATGTTGACGAGGTCGTATTAAGATCGATATTAAGCGGGAGGAGGGAGAGAGGATTGAGAGGGAAGAGGAAGATTGTCGTGGGGGGGAGCGGACGGGTTTTGAAGTAGTGAAGGGGGAGAGGTGCAAGTTGTGCGCGAAGGCTGAACCCCGTCTCGAGCAAGAGAAGACTAAGCGCCTCGAGGCCGAGCTCGAGCTTCAGAAATTGAAGACCGAAATCCACGAAAAAAAAATCCTCGCCAGAGACAAAACCATCGCGGCTTTGAGTGCGAAGAGCAAGACGTCCCTCACCGACGCTCGTCACAAGAAGAATATGAACCAGCCGACTTAAGAAAAAGAAGACCAAACCTTAAAAACCCAACAAGGGCAAAAGGAAGAGAGCCATAGACTCAGCGCGTTAGGCAGCGTTGGAGCAGCGACATTGTCTTATTATGCTAAAGGCCCGTTCTGATAAGGATAAGCCTTGGAAGAAGAGAGCAAAAAAGTCGATAGTCGACTCTGATTGAAGTAAAATAACAAAAAGCATACAAATTTTTGCATTAAAAAACCTAATAAAATTCATCAACCTTCCATTCCCCCCCCTACAATTCGTTTTAACCATCCTCCTACTCCCTCCATCATCTTCATCAACGATTTCAAAACCCTGTTTCTCATACCATCTAATTAAACCACCACTTCCATTATCATCAGTCGTTAATATAATATTCTCATTAATCGCATAACTAAATAAAAATGTGTTAGAGAATTACAAAAACGAAGGGCGCGTTGACGGCTTTGAATCAGCCGCGAGACTCCGCAGGCCGCCGACGACAACGACGACGAACAAGAACAAGAACAAGAACAAGAACAAGAACAAGAACAAGAACAAGAACAAGAACAAGAACAAGAACAAGAACAAGAAGCGCTACCCAATTCAAACAATCACTCCTTCAGTTCAACAACCTTAACGTTGTGGAAAGATTTTACGTACCTTATATCTAATAACAATTCCCCGTAACTCTTCCCTTCCCAAATTACACCTCTTCTATCTTCTTCAACGTACATACAAAGTATAGCACACAACCCACCAACGCCATAACCAGGTTTAGGGGTTAAGGTTATACCTAATTTAGCTACGTATTGGTTTTGGGAGTAGAGGCGGAGTTCGATTTTATTTGAGTAGAGGGTTTTTAGGAGTGGGGAGAGAGTGTTTAGAGGTTGTGGTGGGATTAAGTTTAGTAGAGGCTTTAAAAGGAAAGGGGTGGTGCAGGGGGGAAGAGGGTGGAGGGTAATTTTTAGGGAGATGGTTAGGGGGAGGAAGAGGAGAAGAAGGAGACAAGGTATCATCGGAGATCAGTTGGCAGACCTGCCAAGGATGAACGTCCGAAAAGCAACGCGACGAGTTAGCATAAAGTGCTTACTATAGCTTGTTGCTTTGCTACTCGCAATTTCTCACCTTGACGTCGTCACTGTCCAATTCCTCCGATTCCTTGCTGGTCCTCGTCGATGTCGCCGTCGAGCTCCGGGCTGGACTACTTGTTTATGAATTGAGAGATGTTCAGACTATTAAAGATGATAAAATGCCTTCGAAACTTTAAACGTCGTTATCCCCAATTTGGTTGTGGGTGTAGAAACGTCGTTCTTTCCTACTCGAGATCACGATAAAACCACTTTGACGATCGTCGGAACTGTAATAATTCTATTCACACTTTTAGACGTGCAGACGGAAGCCTCGTTGTCTTGAGATATGTGAAATAAAAAACGCAGGGTAGGGTTTTGAAGGTTGAAATTGATCGTTATGTAGTCGAATTCCACACAAATCACTTCTCAGGCAGATGTGTCTCGATCCCTGGACAACACATCCTGACTCTCACCGCTACGCCACACCCCAGAACTTCACGCCGTTGCGACCTCATATCAGTAGCATTCCAATAAGTTCAACCTTCACATCCACTTCTAAACGTTAAAGGTGAGGAATCGAAGATGAAAGGATCGTTCACCGTAGCCCGCAAAAGAGGGAGCGTTGTTGATGCTTATAAATACTAATACCGACATCGTTGGAAAATTTTGTTAAAGTATCGCAACTTTGTATGCATTTCTCTGGCTTTAATTAAACGTAACATCGTAATAGCCCCTTTATCCCCCCCACAACCTCTTACCCAATTCCACCGTCCATCGTCCCACTAACCCCTCCCCTCCCCTCCCCTTCTCCCCCCCTCCCCCCAGCCCCCCCTTCCAATGTCCCCCCTCCTCAAAACCTCAATCGCCACCTCCCTCCACACCCTCCTTGGCTACACCTCCTCCACCCTCGAATCCTACATTTTATCCTTAACTCTATCTTCATCTTCTAAACAAACATTTTTAGAGAAATTAAAAAATGATGCAGGGTTGGAAGGTGATGTTGTAACCTTCGTAAACTCTGTGTGGGCTGTTAAACTAAAAATAGGAGGTGTGACGAAAAAAACAGGCAAGAAAAAAGAGAAATTTTATGAGACTCTTGATTCGGATGATGACCTTCCTAGTATTGAGATTGATAAGAAGGTGAGAAGCTGCTCAGAGCTCAGCGACGAGCTGGAATTGCGAGATTTTCCGTTTGTAATCCACCTACACTACTAGCTCCAATCTAGATAACGACACCACAATCACCGCTACGTAATTCTAACACGTTAAACCCAATCTGCATGCGATCTCTTACTCACTTCGTTCATAGTCTAAATCTAAGAAATCGAAGAAGGAGAAAAAAGAGAAGAAAGAAAAGAAAGAAAAAAAGGACAAAAATGAAAAGGAACCAGAAATGACAACAGGAAAACGCCGCCGCGCTCACTCATCTTCGTCGGAAGAAGAAGAAACAACGTTAGTCCGTCGTAAAATCTCCGCGAAAGTTAAATCAGAAGACTCTCTCATTAAAACAGAAGATCCACAACTCTCAAAAGAAGCTCAAGAAGAAAAAGACGCGAGAGAAAGAGATGAGTTTGCTGCAAGGTTGATAAATAAGGATCTTAAGAATACGAAAAAACTTGGTATAGAGGAGGAAATTGATGTGAATGTTGACGTTGATCGTTTAAGGGAAGAAAGTAGGAGGAGGTATCTTGAGTTGAGGAGTAAGAAGGAGTTACAGCTTTTGGAGTTAGCTATTAAAGATGAAGAGGAGGTGAGAATTTAGCGAGGAGCGAACGCAGACGACGCTGGGAGTACTGTATTGAGTTAGCAGCGACGACGTTACGTAGTGATGAGGCTTTATTATCTCAACCACTAACACGCTCGACTGCGCTCGCGAATTCCACGTTCGCTCGCCCGCTTCGAGCAGATGTTTAAGGGAGTTAAGAGGACGAAGAAAGAGATGGAACAGTATGAGTTGAATAAGAGGATATTGAAGTTAGCGAAGGAGAATGAGGAGAAGGTGAGATTGTTTTTTGGAGGATATGTTTTGTTGACTATTTGTTTTCTAACACGATATTTATTTTAGGTTGAGGGGGAAGATGAGATTGACGGTTATACCGTTCCTGATAACTTCATGGATGCGTCGGGGAAGATTGATAAGACTAAAAAAGAGGGAGGATATAACGCGAGGTGAGAAGCTGTCTCGGGGCGAAGCGGCTACGCTGAAAACGCGTTGATTCCGTTCGTTATGAGGATCCAATAGGAGCGAAGCGACGAGCTCTAAGAACATTCTAAATTAACTCGGCTCGTTAATGCTCCTCGCTACGCTCGTCGCAGGTATAAGGAGGATAAAATGGAGAAGAGCGAGCAGGAACTTTGGGAGGAGAGTCAGACTACGAAGGCGGCTCATAGTGGGAAGGCGAAGAAAGACGACGGTTACGACTTAGTGTTTGAGGATGGGATTGAGTTTGTTAATACAGAGAAGAAAAAAGCTAAGAATAAAAAAGGAGAAGGTGAGACCAGCGACACGATGTACCGCTCTCGCTCCTCGAATCAACTACTAACTCGTACCCCCCCCCTCCCCGCTACCTACGCACCTCACAGAAACCTCCGACTCCGAATCCGAAGACGAATCCGCCCCCCCACTCCCCTCAATGTCCGAATACGAAAAAATCCAAATAACCCGAAAAAACCTCCCCGTCTTCGCCTACCGCGAAGAGTTCCTCTCAGCCGTCAAAGAACACCAGGTTTTAATCCTCGTCGGTGAAACAGGTTCCGGTAAAACAACACAGATCCCGCAATATTTACATGAAGCTGGTTACACGTCTTACGGTAAAGTAGCGTGTACTCAACCGAGACGAGGTGAGGCTCTGTCTCGGAGCTCAGCTCCTCGCTAGTCGTACGATATTTCGCCACTGCTCGGAGCGAAGTCTCCTCGCACTGAGAACATTAAGAACATTCAGTCCACTAACCCGTCGCTTCGCTTCTCGGCTCGCTTCGCTTCTCGGCTCGCTTCGCTCGCCGCTCCTCGCTACGCTCGCCGCAGTCGCTGCTATGTCAGTTGCGGCGAGGGTTTCAGTTGAGATGGGGGTTACTTTAGGGAAGGAAGTTGGGTATTCTATTAGATTCGAAGATTGTACGTCAGATAAAACCGTCGTACAGTATATGACGGATGGTATGTTGTTACGTTCTTTTTTGACTGAGCCTGATTTAAAGAGTTTCAGCTGTTTAATTATTGATGAAGCGCATGAACGTACTTTACACACTGATATTCTCTTCGGATTAGTTAAAGATATAGTCCGTTTCAGAAGTGACCTTAAATTAATCATATCCTCCGCAACCCTTGACGCGGAGAAGTTCTCAACTTACTTAGACGATGCGCCTATTTTCATGATTCCGGGAAGGTGTCATAGTGTTGATATACTTTATACGAAACAGCCGGAGGCGGATTATGTGGATGCGTGCGTGGTTACGACGCTGCAGATTCATGTTACGCAGAAGATTGGGAGTGGGGATATACTTATTTTTTTGACAGGGCAGGAGGAGGTGAGACGAAGAGAGACGAAGAGCGAAGCGACACAAATACAACTGGTAGCGAGTCCGAACGAGCTCGTCTAAATGAATTCGTTCAATTCGTCGCCTCGCTCTTCCGCTCGCTCCTCGCAACAATAATAACTTCATTTTAACTCGTCGCTTCGCTCCTCAACTCGTCTTGCCACAGATTGAACAGTGCGCCGAGACGCTCATCAAAAGAACGAAAGGCTTGGGAAGTAAAATCCCCGAGCTGATCATCTGCCCGATATACGCGAATTTACCAAGCGATCAACAAGCCAAAATCTTCGAAAAGACGCCTCCCAATGCCCGCAAGGTCGTCATCGCGACCAACATCGCCGAGACGAGTCTCACGATTGACGGGATATGCTACGTTATTGATAGCGGCTTCGCGAAGCAGACTAGCTATAACCCGAAAACGGGAATGTCGAGTTTGGTGGTTACGCCGATAAGTCAGGCTGCGGCGAATCAGAGGAGTGGTAGGGCGGGGAGGACGGCGCCGGGAAAGTGCTTCAGGCTGTTTACGGCTTGGAGTTTTAAGAATGAGCTAGAGGAGGTGAGCAAGCGGACAACGCATTATCATTTATCGCATTGTCATGATTCTCAACACTCGCTCGCTGCTCCCTGTGAACCTTAACCCTACTCGCTGCGCTCCTGCTCGCTTCGCTAACCCGCAGAACACCGTCCCAGAAATCCAACGCACGAACATGGGCAACGTCGTCCTCCAGTTGAAAGCCCTCGGAATCAACGACCTCCTCCACTTCGACTTCATGGACGCGCCTCCCGCCGAGACGCTCATGCGAGCCTTCGAGAGCTTGTACGCTCTGGGCGCGCTGAACGACAAGGGAGAGCTGACGAAGCTGGGCAGGAGAATGGCTGAGTTCCCGCTAGAACCGATGCTCTCGAAGACGGTCATATTCAGCGAGAAGCTCAAGTGCACGAAGGAGGTCTTGAGCATGGTCAGGTGAGAAGCTGCGAGGACGACCAGCGAGGACGACCGGCGAGGAGCAAAGCGACGAGCTAGAAGGACAGGAATTTTGCAAATCGTCGCTTCGCTCCTCCTGATTTCCACCGCTTTCGTCGCTTCTCGTTTCTAACTCGTCTTCGCCAATCTTCATGCGACTTGCCTCGCTCGTCATAGCATGCTGAGCATCGGCGCCTCCGTCTTCTACCGCCCGAAGGACAAGGCCGTTCACGCCGACACCGCCCGCTTGAACTTCGCTCGGGGAGGAGGAGGAGATCAAATCAGTCTGCTCAGGTGCTACACGCAGTGGGAGGAGAGCGAGTACTCGACACAATGGTGCTTCGAGAACTTTGTCCAGGTCAAGAGCATGAGGAAGGCGAGGGACATCAGGGATCAGCTCGAGGGGCTCTGCGAGAGAGTCGAAATCGAACCGACCTCCTGCGGAGTCGAGGAGTTCGAGCCGGTGCTTAAGGCGTTCACGGCCGGGTTCTTCTTCAACGTCGCAAAGCTCAGCAGAAGCGGAGACTACACCACCGTGAAGAACCGACACACCTGCTACCTCCACCCCTCGAGCGTTCTAGCGAAAGACGAAGTCCCCGAAAAGTGGCTCTGCTACTTCGAGCTCAGTTTCACAACAAAAGAATTCATGAGGCAGTGCTGCCCGATCAAGGGAGATTGGTTAGTTGAGTTGGCGCCGCATTATTATGATACGAAGGATATTGAGGAAGCGAAGGGGAAGAAGATGCCCACGCAGAAGAGCAGAAAAAGATAATGGGAGGAGGTGGAGGGTGAGAAATTAATTAGTTGAAGGTAAAATTTTATTGCTAAATTTGGGGTTTAATTTATGTTTTTAAGTGTAAAAAGGTGGATGTTGTTGACATCTGTTCCACAACAACAAAAATGTTATTAAAATAGGGTTATTGTTATGGTTATGGTTATGGTTATGGATATGGTTATGGTTATGGTTATGGTTATGGTAATGGTAATGGTAATGGTTATGGTTATGGTGAAGAAGTTGGAGAGAGGGTTAGGGTTAGGGTTAGGGTTAGGGTTAGGGTTAGGGTTAGGGTTAGGG
>BLQM01000358.1:41726-61868 GCA_012489335.1 Triparma laevis f. inornata | reverse complement strand
CAGGAGGACCTGGGACCACGACAAGGCCATGGGCTGCAAGTGCGACCTCGGCTTCCGCGGGCCCGACTGCGGCCTACAGGAGGAGTGTCTCTCCGGGGCGGACCTTTTGGGAGGGTACGGAAACGTTCAGGGACGCGACTGCTCCGGACGAGGAATCTGTGATTACTCCGACGGTATGTGCAAGTGCTTCCAGGGGTACTACGGAACCAGGTGCGAGAGCCAGACCATCCTTGGTTAAGTTAGTAGTAATGTGGGGTGGGGGGTTATAAACAAAAATAGTGGCGTGGCTGGTGTGAAAACATTGCATTAGTCTGGCCGGGTTGATATGGGGGGGGTTGGAGGGTGGGGGGGGGCGGTTAGCTTTAGGCACTAGAGTGGGGGGATTCGTGTGTGTGGTTCTAGGGAAAGCGGAGCGGCGTTAGTCTTTATACGAAAAAGTTTGAGCGTTTTGATCTGTTAAGTTATTATTAAAAAAAGTTTTTTTCTCAACATTTAACTACATAACTATCTACGTTGGGATGAGCCTTTCTGAGCTCCGCCATGCCTGCACTATTTCCGCTTGCTTCCAGACAGACTCCATAGTTTTTGGCATATCTCATCGTATCTTTTTGGTCTTTCCCAAACTGCGCCTCATATCCCTCGAGCGCTCTCTGATAAAGCAGCTCGGCTTTCCCATAGGCCTTCATTTTATTATAAACAATAGTCATACATTCCACGGCCATGAGCGTACTCGGATGTGTCTTCCCCGCCGTCTTCTCCTTCCCCTCCAAAGCTCTCCCATAATACTCCAACGCCTTCTCGTAATTCAACAACTTATGATAAGCTATTCCCAAATTATTTAACGTCCCAAACGTATCCTTGTGATCTTCCCCCAGCACTTTCATCCTCCCCGCCAAACAGCTCTCGTGAACTTTGATCGCCTCCTCGTACTCTTCATTATCCTTCAGTTCAATACCAAGTTGGTAGGGCGTATGCAAAGTTACAACATTCTCCTCTCCCAACGCCCTCTCGCACCTCTTCACCAAATCTCTGTACATCTCAATTCTCTCACCTTTAATTAATACAGTGGCCGCGATCAAACTGAGCGTCACTTCGAGCGCCTTCTCACTATCGCGCCCTAGCTGCTCCTCATACCCCTCCTTCGCTCGCTTAAAGTATCGCCTCGTATCATCAAAATCCCTAACCTGACTACACGCCCTCCCCAAAGCATAACAAGCGTCAAAAATCACCACCTTCCTCAGATTGTTCTTCTTCGTCTTCTGCTTCTTCTTCCCTCGCACTTTCTTCTCAACCAAAACCGGCGGCATCGCCGGTTGTAGAGAGGGCAAGGCTCCTTCAAATTCATCAACTCCTCCGTACACTCCCTGCACGTCGCAGAGTGCCCGCACGGTCTCAACTTCGCGTTAACGACGTTATCGAGGCAGATAATATACTTATCCTCGTCGTCCTCCTCTTCGTTGACAGAACCCTTGAGAGGAACGGGGGTAGCAGGAGGAACGAACGCCGGGGGTTTCTTATCAGGAGGGACACAGATCTTCTTGTGCCACCTCCAGTGCTCCGTCTGGTGCTCCTTGGAGTAGTACTGAGTTTCCTTGCAACGAAAGCAGGTCTTCGTGTGCGGGACCTTGCAGTTAGGAAAGGCACCGTACGGAGGTGGCTTTGCCGCGGCCGCGGGTTCCGACAGAGATTGGCTGGATTTCATGTTTGGGGTCGTTTATTGTGTTTTTAGGGGGTTGAGGGGGGACTTGTATACTATGAGTGCACGAAGAAAGTGTAACAGACTTGGAGGTTGCGTGTGGGACGGTATAATCGACGAAACTAAATTTGAGGGAAGAAAAGCTGAGAAAGTTAGCAGTCAATTTCTCGAAACCTACGTACCACGATGTCCAAGTCTGTAGCCTCCGAGTATAATGATGGCCACGAAAGGCGAGAAACGAGTGGGAAGAGGGGAGCGGGAGACGAGGGGAACGAGAATGGAGAGGGGACTCTCGGGGAATCGTCAGCAGCGACCTCGTCAACTTTGACAACAATTTCTGCTGTCCCTCCGTCCTGGATCACCAAGCTCAGGAAAAACTAGCTTCGAGCCGAGCTGAGTGATAGGTTCGCCAAGTACGAGAAGAACGACAACAAGTCCGTTCTAGTTGAGCTTCTACGTCTACGCCTCCGCTGCGAAGTCCTCCTGAGCGGCAATAACTTCTTCAACACCGACGACTTCCGTAAGCTACTCGTCCCGTTCCTTCCAAACGATGCGCTCATGACGATCACGCTGGCTTCGAAGCCTTGATCACGCGTGGTGGATGCGTTCATTGACGAGGGCGTGAAGAGCGGCAAGTTTATTGTTCACGATGGGAAAGATAGAAGTTACGAGGAAGTTAAGCCTCGAATGGAGAAGCGTAAGCTCGTAACGCGGGTGATCTTCCTTCTAAATATTATTAAGGTCGGAGATCACGCCTGCCCCCTCGCCGGAAATCTCATCGTTGTTGATATCCCTGAGGGCGTTAAGAGCATCGGTACAGCTGCCTTCTATAACTGCGAGAGTTTGACTACCGTATCTTTCCCGACGATGTTAACATCGATTAGTTATACCGCCTTCATGCAATGCTCCATTCTAGAGAACGTCGATCTTCTCCTCACAAACCTTCAAGAAATAGGTGAACACGCCTTCGCGGAATGCTCAGAACTAAAATTGATGATGATCCCGGACTCGCTTCAAACGTTTGGTGGTGGTGTCTTCTTGAGGAGCGAAAAGCTAGTCCTCTCCAACATTGAATGGAAAGACAACAACGCGATAATCGTCCACCTCCGCTCACTCCAAAATTAAGAAACCCCCAAAACCCATAATTCATAACCCAAGGTCCTGATTTTTTTATTTTACGACGTTCTTCATTTTTACTACTTCCCACCAGGATTGGGATTTCCCTTTCCCCATATGTTCTCGGAAGGTGTCCAATCCTCCGGCGTAGCAGGAACTGTTCCATTTATCGTGTAGTCCAAGGCAGCAGCGACCTGGTCGACACTCTCAACGGCCATGGTTGCGTTCGCGTTGACCTCCTTCAGCATGTGAGAGATGCTGGAAGGGTGGATTGTAATTATAGGGATGTTCAAAGCGGAGGCGTAACCGGCTGGAGGGGGGGGGCGAGCGCAGCGAGCCGTGTTAGTTGCGGTGGACGATGATGTGGAGCTCGAGCGACGAGCACTACGAGAATTGTTCAAAATTCAATACGAACGAGGAGCGTCGTCGTTCAATTCTCCCCGCCCCGACTATCACCCCTCTTATCATCTCACCTTCAAAGGCAGCGTTCCATTGACGGTACTTCTCCCCGAACTTGACTACGACCAGATCAGCCTCTTTCAAATTCGTCGTTGTTCGCAGGCCGTTCAGCCCCGCGCCGATGTTATCCTGCAGCGGCGAATAAAAGCGAGGGGCGTTGTTAGTTATAAAAACGAAGAAGAGGGCGACCAAGAACAAGAGAAAAAGGCAGCAGGCGGCGAAGAAGGTGGGGAGCGAGAGCGAGAGCAGCAGCGAGGACGAGCTCGATTCCAGCAGTAGTCCGAGTCAAGCAGGTAAGACGCTGCGACAACGAGGAGCGAAGCGACGAGCTGACAACGCTGGCAGTGTCGGTTTCGTCGCTCACTTCTTAATTGTCACCGCAAACAATACGGCTCGCTTCGCTCGCCGCTCCTCGCTACGCTCGCCGCTCCTCGCTACGCTCGCCGCAGGACGTTGTAGAAGAGAAATATTTTTTCTGATCAACTCGTCGCTCGCTTCAAACTCAGCCATACTCAAACCAAAAAAACACAACCGAATTTATCCACACTCAACCTCTCAAGCTCACTACGCTCTCTTCGCCTTCGTCCTCACCCAGTGCGGCCTAGTCGGAACCGCTCCATGAATCATCGCCCCCGCATCATCACTCAATGCATGATCGTCGTTCGGCCCAGTCAAAGTAACCGGAAGGTGCGACACCGCCTCCGCCAGCTCCGACCGCCACGGAGAGTGAATTTCCCCGCTTAAGTAGACGCTCCATTGACGAGGAGGAGCGCTGTGGGGGAATTTGTTAGCGTCATTGTTAGCAAGGACGACGACCGCCACCACAGCGTCCATTTCGAGACACATCGTACATATACAAGCCCTCGCTGATTGCTCAACCACTCGCTCTAATATCAGCTCCCCATAGCCGACTTACGAAGAGGCGAATCGACGAATAGCAGTTGGCAACATCGATCTGCTATCATTTTGCTGGTAGCCCTCTGTATTTCACTGTCAAAAATCTCCCCACACGCCTCATCAAAGTTTCTCTGCTGCAATCCAATCCACCATCTATAAAATATACCCCCATAGCTCCAATGTCAGCCCGCCAGGTCCTACGCAAAGCCAGCTACACCCACATCCCCAGATCTCCACTCGTCCAAGCAAAATCACGGACCTACCACTCCTCCACTCGCCTCCTACGGCCCACCATTCCTTACCACAATGACGACTCATCCTCCAGCTCCTCCTCTTCTCCCCAAGACAGTTCCTTCCGCGCCCTGTCCTCACTTCCAAATCCCCAAATAGACCACCAAATAGACCAATCTCACGACTCCTCCAGCGGCTCGACTCAGCCCCACTCTACCTCCCACGCTCTCTCCTCCTTCTTCGCTCAACTCACTCAAGTCCAGCCGCCTACCTCCGTCGCTTCAAGCCAACCCCGCTCGGAGGAATACGCTGCTCGTCGTTTGCCTATGGATGTGGAGCTGTTTGAGCAGAATACGGGGGAGAGGTTGGAAACGTTGGGGCAGGCGCAGGAGTATTACGAGCAGTCAGGTAAATAAAATAAGATCAATTTAATATATATATAATAATAAATAGCTGTTACCCCCCCAGCCCCCCCTAACCCACGCTCGCCCCGCAGCCCACTCCCTTGCCCTCCACAACAAACTCAACGAACTCAACAACGCCTCCTCCCGAAACGACCTCACCTCCCTCCCCCCTGCCCAGTCCGAGCTAGTCCGCTGGTTCCCCCCCCTCAATACCGCCATCACTGAAGAGCAGGACGCCTGCAAGCGCGGCATCGCCTCCCCCGACAGGGGCAACTACGGCCCCATCCTCGTCCTCCTAAAATCCGAGAAGCTCTCCGTGATTGTCATGCACACCGTCCTCAACGAGGTCCTCCTCAACGGCAACAACGGCTCTACCTTCCTCAAGCTAATATCTAGCGTGGGCGACGCCATCCAAGCCGAGCTCAACCTCCAAAAAATCCAACACGAAAAGCTCAACGGCCCCAACTCCTTCCGAGACTTCACCCTCCAAAACATCGTCACCTCCAACTCCAACCAAAAACAAAAAGTAAAACGCATAAACACCCGCTGCGCCCGCCTCCTCGACGACCCTGACTTCAAGTGGACAGCGGAACTCAGAGCGAAGGTGGGAGCGTATTTGGTGGGAGCGCTGTTGGAACATGCGCAGGGAGCGGATGGAGAGAGCGCGTTCGTTTATAGCAGGTATAGGACTAATAGTACTAGAATTGTGGGACACGTTAAGGTGAGAGAGAGAGAGAGAGAGAGAGAGAGAGAGAGAGAGAGAGAGAGAGAGAGAGAGAAGCTGTACGAGATATAATAACCTTATACTAACCCTCGTTGCTTTGCTCCTCGCAGGTCTCCGACTTCATTTATGACAAACTAAAATCCCAGAACCTCCGCGACGCCGTCCACATCCGGCACCTCCCCATGGTCATCCCCCCCCTCCCCTGGACCTCCTCTAACGACGGCGGCTACCTCCTTAACAAACTCTCCATCATGAGAACCCACGGCTGCAAGAGCCAAGTCACGGCGCTGGAGCAGGCGGATATGACGGAAGTGTACAACGGCCTCAACGCGTTAGGCAGCACGGGGTGGAGGATCAACGAGGAAATACTTGACATTCAGACTAAAGCGTGGGACGCGGGACTCACAGTGGGAGATTTACCGTCGAGGGAGGACTTCGAGGTTCCACCACCTCCGGCTGACTTTGATAATTCGACGACGCCGTATAAATTTAACGAGAAGGGAGAGAAAACTATTGATAGGGAACACGAGAACTACTCCGCCTTCGCCGAAAGGTTCAAGGAGTGGAACCAACAGCGCAACGAAGGAAGCAAAGTAAAACAGCGAAACTCCGAACTTCACTCCCAACGCTGCGACACCATCATCAAACTCAACCAAGCTGAAGAGGTGAGAAACTGCAAGGAAATGCGTCAATTCCGTTCGTCTTGAGGCGGAACGACGTAGGGTAGTATCAATGTCGCTTTCTTCGCTACTCGTTTCTAACACAGCTCGCTTCGCTCGCCGCGCCTCGCAGTTCAAGAAATTCGACGAAATCTTCTTCGGGTGGAATCTTGATTTCAGAGGACGTGCGTACCCCGTACCCCCAAATCTTAACCACTTGGGAAGCGACATCTGCAGAGGAGTGCTCAAGTTCTCGGAGAAGATGCCGCTGACGGAGAAGGGGTTCTACTGGCTGAAGGTTAATTTAGCGAACCTCTACGGCGCTGATAAAATGAGCATGGTGAGAAATGGAGAGGAGGGGCGAGCGAAGCGACGAGTATGTGGAGCTCTAGCGACAGATTTGCCGCTTGAATGTTTGCCCTCGCTTCTCGGATGTGCCGCTCTCTCTCCTCGCATTAAGAGCATTCTAATCTCTAACCCCCCCCTACCCTCCTCGGCTCGCTTCGCTCGCCGCTCGCAGGACGATCGAGCGAAGTTCGTCGACAAGAACTGGGACAACGTCGTCGCTAGCGTAGAAGACCCCTTCAACAACCTCTGGTGGAACCAGGGAGACGAGCCGTGGCAGTGCCTGGCCGTGTGCAAGGAGCTAAAACTTGCCGTCGACAGCGGAGACCCCGCCACCTACGAGAGCGACCTGTTCGTCTCGATGGACGGCAGCTGCAACGGACTGCAGCACTACGCAGCTCTAGGAAGGGACCTCGAAGGCGGCAGCGCCGTCAACCTCACCCCCATGGACCTCCCCCAGGACGTCTACACCGGCGTCATGAAGAGAGTAGTGGAGAAGGTCGAGCAGGTGAGCGTTAGGGCCTCAACCTCCCGTATTAATTCAATTCGCAATCTCCACCTCTAACATGGCTCGCTACGCTCGCCCTCGCTACGCTCGCTGCTCGCAGGAGGTCAACAGGACAGTCACCGAGGCCAACACAATGCAACAAATTGAGGACCACCAGGCTGCGAGGGACATCTACGGCCTCGTCGACAGGAAGGTCGTGAAGCAAACGATCATGACCAGCGTTTACGGAGTCACTTTCATCGGAGCCAGGCAGCAGGTAAGAAGGACATCGAATGAAAACAACAACCTCAAATATTCTTTGCACGCAATTTTGGACTGATGAAAAATAGCCAAATATATCTTAGCGGATTCCACGTATTCCTCCTAGAGGCTGACGAAAACGGTTTCCATTGTTACAACTCTGACCTTTTTGCTGTGTTTGAATCGTTGGTTTTGTTTTTCTTCGTGAATCCACAAAATTTCTAACTCCACCCCACGCATACCCCACGCAGATCATGAACAGACTCGAGGAGAAGTACGAAGCCGACGGCCGCGACATTTACGATAACGACGTGGAGCAGTCGATGTGGCAAGGTGAGGCCTGTAATATTACCGCAGCAAACATTCTACAACTCAATTCTAATTCGTCGCTTCGCTCTTCGTTCGCTCCTCGTTCGCTCCTCGCCACAGCCTCAACCTACCTCGCCCGGCTCACCCTAGGCTGCCTCGACGAAATGTTCTCCTCCGCCAGACAGACCATGGCGTGGCTCGCGGACGTCGCGTCGATCGTCGCCCTGCAGAAGCAGCCCATGAGCTGGATGACGCCCTTGAACCTCCCCTGCGTCCAACCCTACAGGCGCAAGAGGGAGAGGATCGTCAAAACCATCGTCCAAGACATTCTCCTAGTCGACGACGAAGACGACCTCCCCGTCTCTGCGCAGAAGCAGCGCTCCGCCTTCCCCCCCAACTACATCCACTCCCTCGACTCCAGCCACATGCTCAAGACAGCCATCGAAATGAAGAGGAGGGAAATACCTTTCACGGCAGTCCACGACTCGTACTGGTGCCACCCCGCCAACGTAGACGAAATGAACGTCGTCTTGAGGGAGAAGTTCGTCGAGCTCTACGAGCAGCCGCTGTTGGAGGATTTTTTAGTGGATTTAAGGAGGCGCTACCCCGGATGCGATTTCCCTGATCTGCCAGAGAAGGGAGAGCTGGACATTAATGACATTAAGAAGTCTCGGTATTTCTTCCAGTAGAAAGTAGAATATGAAGAATATATAAAAAACAAACTTAACATAAACATTTGATAATATGAATGCGCGCGATTTACGACAATTTTGATTAAATGTTGTTTATTTCTATCCCGTTTGCTGGATAGGAGAGTCTACGACCTCTCCTCCTTCGTCTTTCTCCTTCTCCTTCCTTTTCAATTTCCCCAAAACATTCGTACAACCACCCCCCCTTCTACTACTACTCAGTACCGCGATCTGCGACCATAGAGCGAGCACCATGACGACCAGAAACACTACCGTCAAAGCCCCCCCCCCCTTCTCTGGCCTCCGCCACCTCGCTCAAACCCCGCCGCCCTCCACCCCCCACACGTGGAGCCTCCAAAACATGGTCAAAGGAGGAGTGCCTATGATAAGTTGACAGGCCCGAAGACGTACTCCAAACGAGTAGTGTACAGAGCGTTGTCGCCAGAGAATTCATCCGCGCCATACAGATCGTTTCTTCTGCCCGGGAAGATATTCAGTGGTGTTCTTTAAGCAGTGTGGAGGGAAAAATACCTATAACCAAGAAAATGTCACTGGGTTCCAGCACCAATCTCGATTTCATCTCATGTGGATTTTGGTAGATCTCAAACTATTAATAATTACATTGGCATTTGATAATATGAAATATCGTTTCTTTTTACGTGTTAACACCCGATGTCGTTTTCTTCACAGCACGGACAAGATCGCCTCCTCGATGGTCACTGCAATCCAAGCGTACCCCGGTGACGTGTAGTGATAGTCGCATGGGCTCGCACTGCAAATGCCGCAGTCCACGAAGGGAATTGGCCCGCAGAAGTCCGCGACGCGCTGGTACAAGTCAAAGTGCGGCACCCCGTACTCGTCCATGATGTCAATTGCAGCCACGTTCAAGTCCTCCACCATGGTGTTGCCGTTGTTGTAATTCAGCATCATCGGAGTTGTCAATCCATACAAGAGCTTGTCCGTGGTATTTTTCAGCTGTCTGGTGATTCCGTCCATGTTTTGTTTGTACACTTCCACCGCTTCGGTTGTGTTGATGTCGAGGTCATGGAGGCCGTTGTTGAAAAAGATCACGTCCCATTTCATAGCTTCCTGGTTCGCCGTCTTGAGCATGATGTCGAGGCAGTTTAAGGCGGTGGCTGACTGCCCCCACCCCCCATTAGACACGTCCCACGGAGAGTGCTGCACATTACAGACATCCTTGAGTGCCTGTGAAACTGGGTACTCGTACCCGATCGACACCTATCGGGGAAAGCGATCCATGTTAAATTGAGGAGCGGCGTTTTCGAAGAGGCGACGAGTTCTATTTCGAACGACACGCACGCTACGCACGCTACGCACGTTCAAATCCCATCGCCGCTTCGCCCCCCCCCCACTTACCGAGTCCCCCATTACTAGGCAATTCGGCAGATCAGGGTTCAGCTCGTCTGAACCCAGGGCAGCTCCGACCAAACAGCAGCCTGCCCCATCCACAGTCGTGCATCCATAGCCACTAGGGGAATACTGGGCAGCACAGCAGTCACGATCAGAAGGGCAAGACGACTTTAATTCATCCGTGTTTGCGTTGCACGCCTTCACCCCATCATCTGAAATGGACGCAGGATCCGTAACGATGGTGTCAAACATCCTTCGATGATTGTGGAAGTTTGCCGTCCCCAAAAGAGAATTCTCCGCGGTCGCGGCAGCTCCTAATACCAACACCAATAACGCGAGCGAAGAGATCTTTATTGGCATGATGATATTATAGCACAATTTGGTCCGTCTGGTAAAATCTTGCAGGCCAAACTCTCGATCTCAGATCTCTTGGCAGTTGTTGTTGCAGGTACGGAGTCATCTCCAAGCTCGTCCACCGCACATATAAATACCACGAAAATCACGGCACCTCAACCCCCCCCTCCTCCGTGCCTTTCCACCCCAAAATAACCTAACCCTTTCCCTCGTCTTCCGATCTTCCATACAGACCTCCCCTCCCCCCCCAACCATGAAAATCGCCGCCATCTCCCTCCTATCATCCCTAACCCCCATCATTGGGGCTAAAATGAACGTCCTCTTCATTGCGAACGACGATCTCCGGCCTATGATCCCAGGCATGAAGCCTGAGGACAGCCCCTACGATTTCATGGTGACGCCCAACCTGGACAAATTCATCGCAGAGTCTACGACCTTCACCAACGCGCACGTCCAGTTCGCAGAGTGCGGGCCGTCTCGAGCTTCTATCCTCTTCGGTCGTCGGCCGGATACCACGCAGGTCTATGACCTCTACAACAACCCCCGCGAAACTATGAATCTGAACGCCAAGACGATCCCGGAGCTCTTCAAGGACGAGGGCTATTACACTGTGGGGGTGAGTCTCCACCTACGAGTTTCGCTATTTCCACAACTAACACTACTTACTTCGCTCGCCGCAGGTCGGCAAGATCTTCCACGACGGACACTCGAGCAACAATTCCGACCCTAACAGCTGGAGCGTCGACTACGGTGACGACTACTTCATGGGATCTGACGACTATCCTTCTTACGGCGGATCGAAATCCTGGATGGCGGTCGACGAAGAAAAAACCGGACAGGTCCAAGATTCGACCGTCAGGGACCGCGCTGTCGAGCATCTGACAAATTTCTCTCGCGATTTGTCTGAAGAAGAGCCCTTTTTCCTCGCAGTCGGCCTCCGCAAGCCCCACCTGCCCTTCATTGTGCCTCAGGAGTTCTACGACATTTACCCGAAGGAGTTCATTGGATTGACGCCCAACAATTACGCCCCGGTTGACATGCCCAAGGTAGCTTACGCAAGCTACGAGCTGCAAGGTGAGGAGCGAAGCAACGATAATAGCGAACGTCATCAACGCTTCCTACTAATGAGGCAGAGCGAAGCGACGATTTACAATAACAATATTTCTTCCTATTTACTCGTCGTCGCTTCGCTCCTCATTTCAGGTTACGCGGACGTGGCTGAAACGAACTTCACTGGCCAGGTGAACGAGACCCTGGATGATGCGAAGGCCTTGGAGGAAGTCAGGGGGTACCAGGCCGCCGTGAGTTACACTGATCACAACGTTGGGGTTTTGTTAGACACGTTGAAGGATTTAAACTTGTGGGACAACACCATTGTCGTCTACTGGGGAGACCACGGCTGGAAGCTCGGCCATCACGGAGCCTGGTGCAAGCACACGAATTTCCGCGAGGACACGAACTCGCCCATCATAATGAGGGTCCCCGGAGCGACCCCGGCAATCACCGACAGCCTTATCGAGCACGTTGACTTGGCGGCGACCTTAGCCGACGTTGCTGGGTTGGAGACTCTCCCAACGTGCCCTGCATCAAACCCCGGATCCGTCGATCGCTGCACCGAGGGCCAATCCTTCAAACGCCTCATCGAAGACCCCAGCATCGAATGGAAGAACGCCAGCTACAGCCAGTACATCCGGGGTAAAGTAATGGGCTACTCGATGACGACGAAAACTGCGCGGTTCACGGCGTGGGTGAACTTCGACACGGAGAAGAACGTCACGGACTGGAGTGGGGTTCAGCCCGAGTACTACGACCATAGTAGTGACCCTCTGGAAAATAGGAACTTGGCTCTTCTGGACGAGTACGCTGACAATGTCGCATTGATGTTCGAGCAGGTCAAGGCTGGTTGGCGCGCGACTATTTCCAGCCTTTAAAATAATTAACGAAAACGAAGAAAACGAATTCGTAAGCTAAACCCTATCTGTTATTTTATTTCTTGAAATCACCCTCAAATGTTTTACCTTCTCCCGACGGAGGACTGCTCTTGCTCAGTCGCTTCGTGATCGCGTCCATTCCAGTCGACAAAGCGTTCGCGGTCTTGCCCGTGATATTGTGTTTCTTGTTGAAGTCCACGGCCGCGTTCATGGTTTTTGTTGCTGCCGCCTTTGTCTTGTCTACGATGTGGTGCTTCTCGTCGACTTTCTTCGCCTTGGAGATTACAGTTGACCCCGCGGCCTTGGTTTTGTCTACGATGTGATGCTTTTTGTCTAGCTCCTGCGCCTTGCCCCCTACGCTCACGCCAAGCTGCCCGGCCGAACGGGCCACGTTGCCTGTAGTACCGCTGGTCATTGTGGCGATACCAACCCCTGCTCCGGCCACGAGCGCCACCGCCGGCCCACTCACGAGCATTCCCACTGTGGCGCCCACGGCAGCTGCCCCGGCAATCACCTTGGAACTGGGATTCGATTGATCTGTGAGCTTGGGCTTCCCGATGGGATCGTTCAGGTCGCTGAAGCTTGTCGGGGGGTGTTTGGGGGGTTTGTCGAAACTTGCCATTTCTGTGTGTGGGAGAGGGTTAGAGGGATTGGGCAGAGGGGGTTGGGGCAGAGACCAGGACTCGCACGACGATGGAGAAGCCCAGGCCCAGGGGCTAATGGGGGTCCAGGCTCCAGCGATTGTCGTTATGAACATGGAGATTTGATTGGTTTAGAAGTCGACTCTTGCTTTCATAAGCGCCCGAGACTCACGATAGCGATTGGAGACACTCAGAACTTTGTCGATTTCACATAGGATTTTTGACAATGCTTCACCTCCCCCCCTGCTTGCCACGCGTAACATGTCATCATTTCAAGAACCTACCACAACCAAGAATAAAAACTTTAACTCTGTATTCTACCAGTCAATCTCTACGTTCACTACTGCCATCCTTAAAAGGCAACTGGATTCACGGGGGGTCACCTATGGTCCCAAGGCTCAGAAAGGGGACCTTGCGAAGCTCCTCCGTCGGTCCATAGAAAGAACAGAGGAGGACTATTCAGCCCCTCCTCCGCCTGAGGACGACTGTCCCTCTTATAACGGCTTGCCTGACGACGTCTTGGGCCACATTATCTCCTTCCTGTGTGAGAACAACCTAGTGTACGAGTATCGGGTGTTGGCATACAGCGTGTTCAACTTCGAACCTCTATGGAAAATGGCGCAGATAAGTAGGGGGTTTTGGAGCCAGGCGAAGAAGGTGAGTGATAATTGCGCTCGTCGCGATACTTAAGCTTATACTAACTCGTCGCTACGCTCCTTGGGCTTCGTCCTTGGCTCGCAGAGACGAAAGAAATTCAAAGACCAGGACCGCCGGAATTATGAGCTGTACGAACAAGTAAGGGAGTGGGAGAAAAATCAGGACTTGTCTCTCGCAAAACACAAGGGCAAGCACATTCGTGAGTGGGACACCACACACATTACAGACATAAGCTACCTCTTCGAAGGCATGGTTAACTTTGACCAGGACCTTAGCGGCTGGAACTTGATAAACTGCAAGAGCATGATTGGCACGTTTACAAAAACCAACAATTTCGCAGCAAACATGAAAGGGTGGAACGTCGGGAACGTCACGACAATGGAGAAGCTGTGCCTTAAATCCGAGAACTTCAACGCAGACATCTCAGGCTTTGATGTTTCATCCGTGACGTCCCTTCAGGAGGCTTTTAAGGAGGTGAAAATTTTCAACGCGGACGTGAGCGAGTGGAACACGAAAAATGTCACTACGATGCGGTGCTGCTTTTCGGATGCTAGAGCTTTCAACGGGCCCCTCTCAGGGTGGGACACGACAAACGTCAAGAACATGAGCCACATGTTCTCTGGGGCAAGAGCATTCAATCAAAATCTCTCGAACTTTAACACATGCAATGTTCAGAATATGCAGTACATGTTCCATGAAACCAGGGCTTTCAACAACCAAAGCCTGTTTGGTTGGGATGTGTCAAGCGTGACGAACATGGCAAGATTGTTCGCGTCAAGCGTTTACGCTGGAGACATTTCTCTTTGGTCAACGGCCAATGTCAAGACCATGTCTGATATGTTCCGCTTTTCAAGAATCAACAAACGTAGCATAGAAGAAAATTGGGACTTTAGTGGTATATTGGTCACTAGTGACCAGGCGAACATGCCATTTAAGCACGGCAGGACGCACTCACATTACAACCATGGAGGGCCTGGTCCCTGGATGATGAATCAACATGCCATGATGATGATGATGAATATGCCGCCTTCCGACGATGACTATTAAAATGAACAAAAAATGACACATGCTTATATAAAAAATGCTTTACTTCTATTCTATCTACGGAGCAACCTTCGCCGCACCAAATGTTCCACCTTCCATCGCCAACAAACGCGCCGGTTTAGACTTATGCGGAGCCATGCCTATGAAGATGTTGTTCGCGTCGTTCCATTTATCCTTGCCACAAGCAAAAGGAAGCTCTCGCAAGTGCGGCAAAGCAATCTTAATCGCTGACCGGAACGGGAACCCCCAATTGCCCATGAAGAATATGAAGGTAGTCACAAAGAGGAACGCCACAGCCGCATACACTAAATTGTTCGGTGCGTGCAAAGTGAGCCTCAAGATTATCGCCGATGGCAACACAAACATGGTCGTCCACGTCATGCAGCTCTGAGCCGATTGGTACCGGACCCAGTTTCTCATCACGTACATTCGCAAGTCGCCGTCGTTCAGAAAGGAGACGATGTTACAGTTCTCGGCAGCGGAACCCATCGCCGCCTCCTCCAACGCGAGCATGAAGCACCACAGCAGAAGGTCAGTGGACTCGAGGTTCGTGCAGCTTCCCGTTCCTCTTGCCCAATCCGCCTCATGAGCCCCCCTCGTGGCGCTCTTTCCCATTACACAAGGATTACTGAACAGGACATCGGCGCTCACAGTGAGCAAAAGTCCGCACAGCAACATTACAGCTTCGGACATGATCAATATGCGACTCCGAATATCGACGCTGGGATTGTTGATCCAGTGAAAGATTAACTCGTCGCCAGCTCAATTCGCCTCGAGCAACGGCTCCAGCGGTTCGAACATCTCGCGTTTCAAAAGCCGAAGCAGTTTTAGCCTTTCAATCGTCCCGCTCTTGTCATGCTTTCCGGAGACTATCTCGTCCATGTCCTTCGCCTTCTTTAACATATCGACCACGCTGCCATCAACATCTAATGTTCTGAGCACGTCAGACGCCCACACGAAGTCTTCGCTCTGGGAAACCGCCTCCGCAAGCGACCCCGTCGCACGATAGCAGCTGTATGCGAAGAAATGGAAAATGTTAGGAGGCATTTCTTTCTTGTTAAACCAATGAGTTCAGGTTTGGTTTTTTAGACTCACCTGCTTCTGCCCCTTAAATGGCCACTGCGTTTACCACCAGACCAGTATGACAGGGGCACGCCATTGGACGTACGGAATTGCATTACACCGGTTGATATGCGTTATTAGTGTTTTATGCAAGTAATTGATTCCCAGGAGGAGGGAAGTTTTGAGCTAAGGTGGGGCGGGGCACCTTGTTCATATTGGGATTGCATCGTCGTCCAAAAACTTAATAAAACGATGGTTTCTTTACTTCAAATTATCCCTCTCTTGCTAGCTTTTTTTCTTAACCCTATCCCCCATCCCCCCCACAACCCCAAACCCCCAACCCCCAACCCCCTTCACCTATGCTTCGCCCTGTTCGCCTTCTCATTCTCCGCCACGACCTTCAGCACCTCGAAGTGTCCCCTCAAACTCTCCTCCGCCATGTCCCTGTACCTTTTCAGGTCCTCCTTGTCCGAATCTGCCATCAGCCCGAAGCCTAACCCTCCCATGAGAGTCTCGTCGGCTAGCTCGAAGAGAGTGTCGATGACGTTGTAAGGCACCATGATCTGAAGCTTCTTCATGTCCATGTCGAGCGCTTCGTTGATCCTCGTCTCCTTATCTCCTAAGCACTCGATGACGAGCCTCATCGCGTCGGTGTAGAGACCGTGTTCGACGTAAAGGCGAAGGAGTCCCGGAGCGTTCTCGTCGCAGCTTTCGGAGTTGCTCTTCACCAAGGTGGCGAAGAGGGAGTTCGAGGAACTCTTCGTGAGGAGACTAGTAAGCCACAACGGCAGGTCCCCCCTTCCATCCTCGAGGTCGAGGATTTCCGAGGCGACGTTCAGAGCGAGGTTGTTGGTCTTGTCTCCGTAGGTCTTGACGAGCCTGCGACGGGGGTAGGGGGGAGCGAAGCGACGAGTTAGTTTAGTGTGTTCTTAAAGCGAGGAGCGAGAGTGATACATCCTCGTCGCTTCGCTCCTCTTTGTTGTCGTTCGCTCCCGCTGCAAAGCTTTAAAGCATTGCCTCACCTCTCCAAAAACTGCCACTCGTCCTTGACTCCAACCTCCGCGTCAAGCGCCTGCTTCACAACCTCCTTCGCGACCTCGTTCAAGAACTCCCCGAATCTAACCGCATCATCCCCATAAACGATCCTCCCGTAATCCTCCGCCTCCCTCCACTTCCCCTCCTCCTTCCACTCCCCCCACTTCTCCCCCCCCATACTCTCCTTCACAATATCCTTCATAGTCCTAAACCTCTCCCCCCTCTCCTCCCCCCCCTCCTTAACAATCCACTGTTTTTCCCCCTCCTTAACCATGCTCAAACACGCCACCTTCCCTTCATCGCTTTTAGCGCAAACAGCAGCAACCCTCCACTCCCCTTTACTCCCTGCAAGCGTCGCAGCCTCATCCCCATACCCTTGCCCAGTCAAAGCAGTAACCATCAACGTCAACGTATCACACGCCTCCGAATCTACGACGAGCGTAGCGAGTCGCATGGAGATTGGTGTTAACGAGTTAGAATTGCGTAGCGATGAAAGCGACTTGAGCGTTAGACTAAAACTACTAGCACCGACGAACTATGACCTTAATTGTCGTTTTCACAGCTTGCCGCCTCGCTCCTCGCAGTTCCTTACCTTCACTACCAGTCATGACAATCAAGGGTATAGAAGAACAAAGTGATTCAAGGTTCCCCGATTCAACCATCTTAATAGCTAAACGTCTCATCATACTTTTCCTCCTCTCAAAATCAACGTTGCGTACGTCCATGCATACGGAGTGTGCTCTTTCCCAGTCTTGGTGTTTTAGGAGGGAGGCGAATTTTAGGCTGTGGACTTGGGCGACTGTGGAACCGTTTTGGAAGTTTGATTCGCAGCAGATTGTGATTATTCGATCGCATCGAGAGATTATTTGGGAGTTGTTTTGGTCGGAGGTGCTTAAAGCGTTGAGGAGGGAGAGGTTGCATTCGAGTTCTATGAGGGAGGATATTATGGATGGGGCTTGGGGGAGGGAGGACCAGTTGGATTTGGAGGTGATTAGTTGGGAGGCTTCGATGGCGCAGATCGATTGGACGACTGGAAGGGGGGGCGCGGGGGGGAGTTAGAATTGGGTGGGTGGGGGGGGAGGGGCTTGAGGGGGGGGCGTTCGTACCTGATCTAGGAGTGCCGTCAGAGTTTGTAACGTAGGTCTTCACTTTACACATTTCCATAACCCCCCTCGCCAGAACCTGAACCTCATTACCATTAGCATCAGCCTCCGGCAACTTCTCCCACTCCCTCCAAAACTTCTTAACCTCCCTCTCCTCCCTGAAAAAATCGCACCACCTGCTCCACTTGTTCTCGACGCCTACACACAGTGCGACGAGCGGCGAGCGAAGCAACGAGTTAGTTTAGAAAATTCATAATGTGAGGAGCGTAGTGTGCGTCGCCGAATAATTGCGAGGAGCGAAGCGACGAATTGAACGAGGAGTTTTCGAAGAGCTGACGAGTTCTTCGAGCTCGTTGTTTAAATATGAGCGGGGTTTTCTAAGAGCCCCCTCGTTGTATTAATCACGCATTCGTAATCTCGTCGTCCGCTCCTCGCTAGTTTAGAATGTTCTTAATGCGAGTAGCGTAGTGTGCGGCGCCTCATAACTCTCGGAATCAACGCATTCCCATCTCGTCGCTTCGCTCCTTGCTGTTTCTCACCTTTTTCGACTCGAACTTCTTCCACTTCCCTGCAGATTTTATCTTCTCCTAAAACTCGTGCTGCTTTAACTTCAAGATTCTTCTCAGGTTGAGACAGAATGTAACATTGTCCTAATAAAGTTATTATTGTTTTGTGGACCGAGGACAAAAGTTCGTCATCAACGTTCAACCCCAGGTTAAGAGTAGCGTGTAGTAGGATGTATCCTTTGAGGTAATACTTCAACTCGGAATATTTAGAACACCATCTATGGTACGTGCTTATCTCCTCTTCCATTCCGTTGTTGAAGTTCTTGAAGTAGGTAGCGAAATCACTCGAGTACTCTTCGACGAAAGTCTTCAGATCCTTGTTTACTTCTGGGTTGGAGATTATGGAGCGGCAGGAGTCTTCGACTATGAAGAAGATGTCGTCCCAGATTACGCCTTCTACGAGGTTTAGGACAGTGTCGACGTATTTTACCTTTTCGTTTTTCACATTTAGGATGGTAGTCAGGCAGGATTTTCTTCCTAGGCCTACGAGAGGCGGGGGGGGGAGCGAACGATGAGCGGCGAAAGCGGCGAGTTAGTATGACGCGACGAGTTCCTCATGCGTTCGTATGTAGCTTGACCTTTTTCTCACCTTCATCAAGGCACAAAACCTTAAACTCCCTCTCAACCCCCTTTGCCACCTCCCTCAACCCTACCTCCCCCTTCTCCCCCCTCCCCCCTACCGCCAAACTCCTATAAATATTACTAGTAGGACTCCCCATAATCTGCTCGCTCTCTATCCTACGCAGTATCTCGTTCCAGTTTCTCTCACGTGTTGAATCACGGTATCCCGTAATCTCGCTCATAATCCTACTCAAATTAATCATAGGTTTAATACTTTTCAATATATTATCCTCCCTAACATTCTCAAAACTACTCTTTAAACACTCAACTTTCTTAACTTCTCCATCTTCAGTGTAAACGTACAACTCTTCTTCCGAATTCAAGATTAATACCTCTCCATTATTTTTAACAGAAAACGACGATCCAGGTATATTCACAACCTCCGAAGTAACATCATCTCCGAAAAGGTAGAGTTTAGATTCATCAAAACAAGGTACACCGCAATAAACTATATCTTGGGAAGTTGAACTTTGAAGGATACCCTGAGTAATGATGTTGCCGGCGTACATGTTCCATTCTGAGGAGCGAAGCGACGACGAGTTAGAATCGAGTAGACACGTTAGCGGTGGAGACAAGCTACTAGAAGCTACTAGCTACCAGTAGTATCAGCTCGTTGCTTCGCTCCTCGCTGTCGCTGTTCGCTCCTCACAGTTCCTCACCTTCTATCTCAGGTAAATCAATTTCTAATTTTTTCAAAACACCGTTCATAAATTGATGGACTCTACCGTCTGCCGTTAAACAGTACAGTGATTTAGACGAGTGTGTTAAATCGATAATTTTAAGGGAAGAGGAATCGGAGGATGAACCTATTAGGGAAGAGAATATTGAACCGATTAAACCAGAGTCACCTAGTAAAGTCGTAACGGAAGAAGTGTCGGAATTGAAGCAGTGGATTTTAGACGTTGGGTGAGAATAGTATAGGACGCCTGTAGGGGAGTAGCAGGAGATGGGGGAGAAGGTTGGAGTGTTGTAGGGGGGAGGGATGGGGGAGCCATAGAGGCAGTGGATTGTGAGGTTTGAGGTGGAAGTGTTTAGGGTTAGGTGGAGGAGGTTTTTTGTGATGGCTTTTAGGGTGGAGGCGGAGGGGTCGTAGTGGCCTGGAGGGGGGAGCGGGGGGGAGCGAACGAGTGGCGAGCGAAGCGAGCCGTGTTAGAATTATGTAGCAGTGATGATAAGAGGAAGGTGATCGTCGCTTCGGCGTTCGTCGTTTCTCGGCTTCTCATCAACTTCCGCTACTAGCTTTCCAAACGCCATCGCTTCGCTCAGCATTCTTATCATTGTCGATCGCCCCCCCCCTCTCACCTTCAACAATAAAAAAAGGCTGAGTATACTCAACCCCATTCCAACTCGTAACGTCCCCCATCTCATAAGAAATTTCATCAATCAATATAAAAGAAGACTCTAAGGAACCGTCGCTCGCGTAGCAGATGTGGGCTTTTGAATTTGTGCCGGGGAGGGGGACGAGGGTGGGAGGAAGGGG
>BLQM01000358.1:11094-32896 GCA_012489335.1 Triparma laevis f. inornata | reverse complement strand
CGAGTAGGGATTTAGTGTTGGGAGACGTCGGATTTGTTGGAGGAGCGGGGGGAGGGGGCAGGGGGGGAGGGGATCCCGGACGAGGAACACGAATAGGTCGTCGCCGTCTGAGACATTCTTCAAGTCCGTAATGAAATCATCGTAGTCCTCGTCTAGTTTGAAACGAATGGTTGAGGAAATTGAGGAAGGGGGGGAGGGAGTGGGATGCTTGTTTGCGTAGTGTGAGAGGAAGAGCTTGGCCAGGGTGGTTAGGGGGGTGGAGGTGGGTGTTATTTCTTTTAGGATTGCGGTATGGGCTTGGGTCAGGTGCGGGGCGTTGCCAGTAGGGGTGAAGTGGACGTAAAGCTTCATGTTTTGAGGGAGGGAGAGGGAGTGGGGGGGTTTTGGGGAAGAAGAAGTTAACCTGGGATCAATAAGAATCTATTGCTTCAGGGCACAGGGACAAGACAATTCGTTAAAGTAGGCGAGGCCCACACCCTGTTTTGTACATCGGGTGTGAGCACAACTCACCCCCCCCTCCCACCTGGTTTCAAAACCCCAAAACAGTTTCAGGACTGTCCATCATCATGGTCGCCGGCCGAAGCCCCCAAATGCACAAACGGCCGATCAGCCCCATCTCAAAATCTTCCCACTCCTCCCCACACGCTCCTTCCCATGCACCTCATGCCCCCATACCCCATCGCCCATCCCACTCTCCCAAATCAAGCCCCAAGCCAAGCCCAACTGGGCAGAGCAGGCGCTTGCATGGATCTCACGGTGATGATAAGCACCATCACGGTTCAAACCACGGCGGGAACCACCACCACCACCACCACCATAACCACCACGGCAAGCACCACCACCACCACCACAGGAAGCACAAGGAGACTCCAGAGGAGAGTCCAGAGGAGGCGAGGGAGAGAGAGAAGGAGAGGGCAATGATAGGGTATTTGCAGCTCCACTCTTCGAAGAAGGTAGGCGCCACTCGTAACATTATTGTATGCCAATCGTTGCTGGGAGGAGCGAAGCGACGACAACCATGAGCTAATAAGAACCTTCTAAACTAGCGAGGAGCGGAGCGACGAGATTACGAAGGCGTCATAATTACAACGAGGAGGCTCTACGAAAACGCCCGCACAATTCCTCGTTCAATTCGTCGCTTCGCTTCGCTCGCCGCTCTTCGCACCAAGAACATTCTAAACTAACTCGTCGCTTCGCTCCTTGGCTCGCGCAGATCGAGAACGAACCAGACATCGACACAGTGGAGACCAACAGACAAATCCAGAAATTAGTAGACGCAGCCGACAGGACGGTTACCGATAGCATCCCCTTCTTCAAACGAAAGCATTACATGGAGTGCTCTCTGGCGCTCTCCCGCGCAATGCAGGAGATGTACCTTGCGCAGGCGTTGATAGAAAAGCGAGACAACGCGTTGAAAGCTAGCACTGTGAAGCTCCGAGATCGCGGATCGGTTAGTGGAAATGTGTGGGGAGGCGGGGGGCAGGCTGGGGACGGTGGCCAGGGAAACGAGAACAAAGACATTGACAGGAAGATCGCGTACGTCATGTACAAGAGGGGGCAGTGCTCTCACCATCTGCAGAACTTCCAATCTGCGGTGGAGGATTGCACGGAAAGGTGAGCTGCTTAACAACTGTGAGGAGCGAAGCGACGACCTGGGAATAAGACAATAATTTTGTTATGAGTCTCCATGAGGAGCGAAACGGCGACGAGTTTGCTATCTCCACCACTAGCATTGCGAGCGAGCGAATTTATTCTACGGAATAACAAACATATCGTCGCTTCGCCCCTCTCCTCTCCTCGTTTTCGCTATTTCCACCACTAAAACGCTCGCTTCGCTCGCGCTCGCTGCTCCTCGCTACGCTCGTCGCAGCATCGCTCGCGACCCCACCAGCCCGTACATCGGCATGGTCTTCTTGTTGAAGGGTTTAAGTTTGGGTTGCTTGGGGCAATTCGCCAACAGTAGTGCAACGCTTTTGCACGGTTTGAAGGTGAGGAGCGAATCGACTAGTAAAGTAGAGAACACGTTGTCTATGTTGTAGCGAAGCTCGTAATTTGGGATGCGCTGGTGGTAGCCTTAAACTAAATGCACAAGGGCTTGAGGAGTTGAATACGCAATTCTCATTTCTAACTCGTCAATGCTCGTCGCTACGCTCGTCAACTCGAAAACAGATCGCACCTTACGACCTATCTCTGAGGGCCGCGTTCGACCAGAACGTGAGCAATATGAAGCAGCAGTACCACAAGTACTCGACCGACCCTGCCGCCAATAGGGAGACGTTGACAGGAGCGAAGAAAACGAACGCGCACCCGGAGCGGGGGTATAACGATCGGCAAGTGAACTCGCTGCTGAGGTGAGAAGCTGCGAGGAGCGAAGCGACGAGCTGAGAATGCGTTGGTTCCGCGAGTTAAAGTGAGGAGCGAAGCGACGAGCTATAGTAAGCACTTTGTTCTAACTCGTCGCTTCGCTCCACACCTCGTTAATGCTCCTCGCTACGCTCGTCGCAGCCGCGTTTCGTCCACCCTGCCGCTGTCGTCGCTGATCCAGGAGGAGGTCTCGTTCTGGGCGACGTACGGCGTGTATTTGGCCAAGAGGGAATTGAAAGAGGACACGTACAAATTGGTGGTGGTTTACAAAGAAGTGCTGAAGGGGGTCTTTGAGCGGTTCTGCAAGCTGCCGTCGGGGATCGTAAGGCCCACGGCAAGTGTAGGGGGAAGTGTAGGGGGGGGGGCAAGGAGGCCAACTTTCAAGGATGCGGCCAAGCTGGTCATGCAGCAAGGGCGGCGGCGGAGCAGCAGGGAGAATCAGGTATTGAAGACCGCCAACGGTTTGCAGAGTGAGGGTGTACGTTCTGCCATTCAGAAGAACCAGGAGGTGGCGGAGACCGTTAAGGTAAGGGGATGGGGGTAGCAAGATTAGGAGCGGATCGGATCGGATTGAAGCGACGAGGTACACCAATACAATGTTGTCTAACACAACACACGCTCGCAACCTTACTTTTTTGCGCAGGCATCGTCAATGCACGTCGCCTTCAAGCCCGTATTTCTGAAGAGACAAATGACCGGGGTGCAGTACCTGGAGTTCTGCACGGCCAGCGGGCTCATCGACCCCAAGTACCGCAATTTCGGCTACGAAACTGCATTGGACGTTTTGAAGAAGGTGACCAAGAATGTTCGTCTCCACATGGCCAAGCAGAGCTCGCACCATCACCACTCCCATCACGTGCACCACGGCGGGGGCGGGGAGGGCGACTCGGACTCGGAGTCAGGTGAGAAGCTGCGAGGACGAAGACCCAGCGAGGAGCGAAGCGACGAGCTGGGAATACGATTATTACGGTCGCAATTCGTCTGCGCTAGTAGTTTTAGTCTAAGCGCGCAAACGTCTTTCTTCGCTACCCAATTCTAACTCCTCGCCGTAGAGTCAGAGACCGACAGCTTCTCGAGTTTCGACTCCGAGGCGTCGGAGGACGAGTTTGGCGACGAAGACGATGACGACGATGAGGAGGTGGGGAAGGACAAGGAATTTGAAGAACTGGTCAAGGCGGAGGGCGAAACTTTGGACATTGATAGGGCGAGCGTCCGGGCCAGCGAGTACACGCTCCTGTTCCCGCATTTCATCGAGTGCATCGTGAGGCTTATTTTGTTGAGGTACGAGCCTGTTGTTCCGAAGGAGATCGTGGAGACCTGGAAGAGGGATCAGGAAGACTACATGAACACAATGAGGGGGGGGGGAGATGGAGGGGGGGATGGGTATGCCGAGAGCGTGAGCAGGTGAGCGCGATCGTAGCTAGCGCTTTGCGAGGAGCGAAGCGACGTTGCATTTTTGATATCGATACGTTCTATCGTTCTATCATTCTCCACCACTAACACACGCTCGCTGCTGCTGCTTATTGTCGCAGCATCGACAGCAGACGCATGTCCCGCGCTTCTAGAGCGTCCAATGGGACCATCGGACAGGAACCCATGAGCCTCCCTCGTAGGGGGCAACATTTCAGCTTCATTAATTCCAGGTCGAACGTGAGGAGAGAAAGTAACGCGAGTGGGATAGGGGGAGGGGGGAGGCGGCAAAGCAATGTGAGCAACGCTTCGTTTGGAGGCTTGCCCAGCCCTACGAGGCTCAACAGCCAGGAGAACATGTTTAGGATAGGGATGGCGGGCTTCGACACGGGGATGCTGCCACTGGCCGCGGTCAGGCTGAAGTTCGGCATCGACACTCATTTGTTGCCGCTCTTCGGGAGCCAGAATGCCGTCCCGCAATTAGTGCCTGGCGCTGGCTTGGACGGGTTTGGGGGCAAGGACTCGCAGAGCAAGAACATACTGAAACCGCACCTCCCCCGCCTCCACAAGATCTTCAAGCACTTCGCGCACAAGAGCGAGGGGCACGCAATGCACGTGAGCGAGTTCATCTACATGCTCATGCGCCTAAATTTGCTGGACACGAAAATGAACGGAATGGACGCCGCGAACCTCATCATCTCCGCGAGCTACTACACAGGAGCAAGCAGATACGACCACATCAAATTCGGAGAGTTCTGCGAGACCCTCATTCACGTCGCAGAGTTCAAGACGTACGACGGAGTGTGCAGCATGGAGACGAGAATTAATTCGTGGCTTTCGACCGAGGTTTACACGGCCATAACCAAGTACACGACGCTAGATACAAAGCTGTGGTAACGAGTAGTTTTTGAATGCAAAAAAATATAGTTTTAGGTTTTTTGTTTATTTGATGGAGTGAGTTAGGGTTGAGGTGGAGAAGTTAGAAAGGAGACGATCCTTGTTAAGGGCACGGTGGTCATTGGGGCTATATCATTCTTCTACTTCGAGATTATAGCATGTTAGGTTGGAACGGCTTCATCGAGATGCGATAAAACTAAAGTAGCGGCGTCGACTTTATCATATTATATTGCAACTTTGTCGCTAATGTCAATCGCTAGCAAGACTGTTCCGAAGAGAGCGCAACAAGCAGCAGGTTTTGACGCGTCAGCAATTGCTACACTGAAGGGCTTGAGTGCGTGGCAGCGGTGGCAAGGAGGTCTGTTGTGAATGGCCGCGATTTCATCCATGTTTTTGCTGAGTTCCCTTGGAGTCGAAGGCGACTTCGAAAAGAACACTGGGACGAGAGAATGGAAGAGAAAGTAGGTTTTATAGGTGGGTTGTCCTAGCTCATCGCCTTCCTCGTCAACGGAAAATATCTCCTCAAGGCCCACAACGCGCTACTTAACTCCGACCAACAAAAAACCCCAGCCAACACCCACACACCCTGACGATCCTTCCGAGCGATTTCAACCGGCGAGTTCCAAGACGACACCAGGATAGTCTCCGCATTAATTAAAAAAAAATCTAAACGAAGGCTTGGTTGAATTTTTTGAACGCAAATTTGTGGACTTTTGTTTTGTTTGATCGTGCACACCCCTCCTAAAATAACTTTCTCCTTACACTCTTCGTTCTCGGACTTAGTAGTCATAACCATCATAATACATCGTGCAGGCGGCAGCGGGATTGAGTTTGAGCAAGGCGTCGAGCTTCTGCTGCCAGTCAGCAAAGCTCTTCTGAATTCCGTTCATGTTCCTTTCCGTGGGCGGAAGGTTGAACGTTTTGAAAAGCTTGCCGAAGTGGAAAGACGCGGTTTTGAATTTTTTCTGATTGGCGTCAGAGGAGAGGAAGCGGTTGAGGAGCTTCTTGGGGGTATCCGGGAGGAAGCGGTTGGTACTGTTGGGGAACTGTGGCTAGCAGCGTTAAAAACAGAAACGCACAAGTCGGAGCAGGACGAAGCGGTCTCACCTTGACGAAGAACTCTCCGCCTCCTGTCGTCTGGCGGAGGAACTCGCGGTAGAAACCGTTCTCAATAGATATCTCTCGAGCATAATCCAACTCGAGGAAAATGTGGGGTTTGGGTTGGGGCGTCGTTGGGGCAGCAGAGGAAGTCGTAGTTGTCGTTGTTGTTGGAGTTTGGGCTTCCTGAGGAGGCTCCAAGGGCGTTTGAGACTGCGTGATCGCGAAGATGACCGTGTCCGGTGAGCTCTCGTACCCTCCCCAGCGTCGCGGGGCGAGACTGATGAGCAAGTGGAGCACCTTTCCGATTTGTCCTTCCGCATTGACGCCGCAGCAGAAAATTTCGAACTCGTCGCTCAGCTCCTTGTCCACTTCGAGCGCGACACGCTTGGTGATGTAGCCTAGCTCCTCATCGTCTTCCGCGTAGTCATTGCCGTTGTTAGTGGAGATATATGTATAGCTGAACAGTTGGCGGAGTTTCGGGATAGAGCTGGACGGGAGCGACAGCTGGACGTTGACGGTGAAAAACGTCTCCTCGGAGGACGAGTAACAGCAGCCGCATGCTGTGGGGTTCTCGATGAAGTTCATCTGCGTATGCGTAACGACCGCGATAGCCCTAGCATTGCGGGGCTGCGTCTTCACCGCCGGGAAACTCAAGCCGGGCAAGGATAGGATGCTTACAGTCTCGCGGGAGGAGAAGTCGGTGCGGTTGGAGCGCTGCTGCGAGTAGCCGCCGTGAAAGCCGATGAGGTTCTTGAGGTTGTCGAGGCGAGCGCCGTCAGCTTGGAAGGGGAAGAAATCGTCACGGATGAGATTATGGACGAAGTCCTTGTATTCTCGGTCCTGCGTTTCGTAGCGCTGTTCGTCCTGTGGATTCAGGTTAGAATGTCTTTGTTGAGGTGTTGTGTTAACAGAGGAGCGAAGCGTTGTCATCCGCTCTCACCTCTTTCTCCTTCTGAAACCAATACTTGAGCTTATGCGGCGTAACCGCAATGTCCTCCCAATCATCCTTAACCCCCTCCCTTCGTTGCTGGTACCCCACCAACGTTCTGGTGGCCATGAAATCACGAGCGTGAAGTGTTTGGGCGGATTGAGGGAGCCTCGGAGGGCCGGGATCCATGTCCTCAGTATGTTGAGTGTGCTCGAAAAGGGGGTTCATGGTTCCGAGGTTTGCGGAGATGGGAGTTAGGGTGGTTTGAGGTTCGTGGTTGAGGACCTCTACTAGTTCTTTGGTGCATTCAAGGCCGGTGAGGAACTGACGGCGAGAGTATTCTGAAGAGAAGTCGTCTTTTACTTTCGGACTGACCGGCTGTTTCTTCGCTGGCGTCGCCTTCGCCTTGGCAGCGGGAAGAACGTAACCGTTCGAGGAGAAGGTCATTGACATCGCCATCGCCAGAACTCCGCCTGCAGAGGACGTGTTGATCATTCTATGCGGCAACGGCTGCGGAGGCACGTAAGGCCGACGGTTGTGCAAGAGGTGAAACGTGTCGGAGGAGGAGGACAACGAGCGGACGTCTTCCACGGACTGCGACGAGCGAAGCGAGTCGTAAGAAGATTGGCATTAACAAGTTTGATTGCGTAACGAAGAATATCGTATTCACAGCCCGTCGCTTCGCTCCTCGCGACTTAATACCTTGCAAAGCTGGAGGGACATGGCGTATTCAAGAGGAGTGAAATACTTTATCAGGACATCGACGCCCACATCGGAGTCAAAGAGGGCGAGGAGACTGTGAGTGAACGATAATTTCGTCGGTGTTGATTGAGGGTGAGATACTGTGTTTCCGACATTCCGAGGCTCTTAAAAGGCCAGGGGGCGTAAAACCTATAAGCACACTGGCTCACCGTGAACTCCAGTTTGCCTTGTGCAAATCGTTGGCCAGTTTCTGGCGCTTTGAAGACCTAGTCGAAGACATCGAAGATAATCGTTCAGATTGGATTATTGAGGGACTGGGAGCGACTTGTGGATAGGTATTTAAGAGGAGTGGTCTGAGAATGTAGATTGGCTTAGGCGCAGGGTTTTCGCGAGTAAGGAGTAGTAATTGAGCGCGTTTGCGAAATTTGCAAATCTCTGAATTAGATTTTTTCTCTAAATTAGCACACAGGTACGTCTGATTGAATTGAAGGGCCCCGAGCCCTTTAACGTACTTGCGACCACTGTTGTTCTTCCTTCTCCAACATATCGGCCCGTAACCCTCCTTTTCATCTTCTGATATCGTTGCTCGTCTACTGCTGCGAGAGCTGCGAGAATCCGCCTCTAACCCTGCCCACGTCACAGCAATGCTCGCTCGACTTTCCTTGAGGTCGATACCTCGTACCACTACTGCCCAGAGATGGACAAAGTCATACACTGCATCAACGTAAGTAGTGAATTTCATCCAAGGCCATCACGCATTTTTTAGACATCCCCAACTTCACTTCGGCAACTGGTTAAATTCTAACTCCCCTCGCCCCCTCGTCACAATGCCGAAGTAACGTTTCCTTTAGTAGCCCTGAGAGTGACTTCACTTCTGAGCACGTCTTGAACGGAAGGTGAGAAGACGATTTCTTGGCCGATGATGTTCTTTCGAAACTTGACCCAATTTTTACCCCGTCTAACTGTCAATAAATCCCCCAAATCGCGCTTTCAGGACTCCGGGCGACATGTTGATGTCCAACATGACGTCTACCGAGACTAACCTGTCCTTCAGCTCTCCCGAATCCGACTTCTCCATGCCCGTTGGCCACGCTCAGGTCTCGTCCGAGGTGTACTCCACCACCCTCTCCTTCTCGTCTCCCGAATCCGACTTCACCGCGTTTTCCATCGACCAAGCTAAGGTCTCGTCTGAGGAGGTGAGCGCTCCTCAGTCGCAAATACAATACATATTCCGTTAATTCTAACATCGTTGCTTCGCTCCTCGTCGCCCCCTGCCCCCCAGCAGTACTCCACCACCCTCTCGTTCTCGTCTCCCGAATCCGACTTCACCGCGTCGATCGACCAAGCCAGCCTTTCCTCGCGAACCATGGACCTTCTCACTCAAACCGAGGAGGGCAGGTCGAACCTCGCGTACAGTCTTTCCTTCAGCAGCCCCGAGGCTGACTTCTCCAGCCTCAAATTGACGGAGGAGCAGACCATGATGATGAACAGCGTTGAGCAAGTCGTCGCCAACAACATGAACATGTCCAGCCGACAGGACGTCACCATCGAGGAGGCCTTCGCGGAGAGCGAGGAGGTGAGGAACTGCGAGGACGAAGCCCAGCAAGGAGCGAAGCGACATGCTGATATATCGCTCTTGCTCCTCGCTATAGTAAGCACTTTGTTCTAACTCGTCGCTTCGTTCCACACCTCTTTAATGCTCCTTGCTACGCTCGTCGCAGGCCCGGGTGATCACTGAATTGCAGCCCCCCTTCCGAATCAAGAGCGTGAACAAGGCCTGGGTTAATCTGTGCGGTTTCTCGCCGGAGGAGAGCATGGGCAAGCACCTCGGAATCCTACAGGGTGACAAGACTTCAGTAGATGAGCTCGATAGATTGACCGCCGAGATCCTCGCGGGAGGTGAGACGCAGCGAGGAGCGAAGCGACGAGCTGGGAGCTGGGAATGCGTTGATTCCGTATTTTATGGGGCGCTGCACACTACGCTCCTCGCATGAAGAACATTTAATCTAACTCATCGCTTCGCTCCTCGGCTCGCTTCTCTCGCCGCAGTTTCGACCGAGGCGAAGCTCGTCAATTACACGAAGGAGGGGAGGGAGTTCCACAACCAGCTTAAGATTGCGTTTGTGGTGGACGAGCTGACCAAGGAGAGAGTGGCGGTCATGGGGACGTTGAAGGAAATGGCTGCGTAGGCTGCCGTAGGCTGCGTTTTGGGATGGGGTTTGGGGGGGGGGGGAGTGAAGGGAAGGGAAGGGAAGGAAGGAATTAATTTTGGTAAATTGGTTACATTTTTGAAATTCATAAATTAAAAACAGCCTATCATTGTATTTAATTAGTCCGTCACGACACGAATCCATAAACCTCAAAATTAAGTATCTCAAACCATCCGTCCCCTCCCCCCCCCACACAAACACTCCTCATTCCCATAAGTTTCACTAGGTCCACTCGTACCCCTATTAAAATCATCCTCCACGCACAAAGCAAACGAGCCGTTACCTCCACCTATAGCGAGTCGGGAAGTATCTTGATCGCAGAGTTGGAAGAAACTATTCGCTAAGCCGAAATGAGCAAGAGGTCGCATTATCGAGTTGGGTTAATTTAGAGGTTCTTAATGCTCGTCGCTCCATGCATTTTCTCACCTCCCGTCCATTTAAATACTTTAACATCCCCACATCTATCCTGCCTAAAAACAAAACTCTCACCATTCCCATAAAACTGTGCACTCCCTCTTTTATTCTCCCACACATCTGACGCATAGCATCCGAAAATGTTGTGGGTGGTTGATTCTATTATCATTACTGTTTTTTTGTTTTGGCGGCATTTGTGGAGGAGGGTGGGAAAAGAACAACCGTCGCGGAGGAGAGAGAAGAGACGTTTCCATTTTTGGAATCTGAGGAGGTAGGGGGGTTAAGTAAGGAGCGAAAGCGAGAGCAAAGGGTGAGCAAAGCAAGAGCAACATTCATAAGGAGCTGAGCGATAACGTGACGAGTAGAAGAGAAGAAAGTCTCGCACAAAAACATGCAAGGTCACTTCGCTCACTCCTCGTTACACCCCAATCAATTCAGTGCCACCCCCCCCCATACATGCCTTCTCCTCACGTCTTACTCTTACCTATGAACTAAAGGTAAACCATTCTCCAACAACTTACTCATTAAATCAATCGTACATACAAAAGGTGGGACACCTTCGATTTCTTCTTCGATTTCGGGGAGGAAGGTACTGGAGTCGGTAGAGTCGTGGGAGGCAGTTATGGCGGAAGGGGGGGAAGTGAGGTGCGTCCAAGGTTCAGAGTCCATGATGGGAGGGGGTGATGAGGGGGGATAGGATGAGGAATTGAAGCTTTATTTTAACGATGTAAGCTTCGTAGACGGAAAAATATTAATTCGGCGTGGCTGTATTGAAATTGTGCTATGTATCGCCAGTCAATCACAATGTTATGGGTAATCCAATTTAACAATGTGCCTGGAACCTGAGCAAAATCCATCTTCCTAATCCTTCCACAGACGTACCCACGTACAAAACCCTCCCCGCCCCCCCCCTTCACGTCCAACCTAACCTCCCAAATAGGTTTACCCCACCTCTCCTCCCTTTAAACCCTTCCTTTTCCCTCTCCTCCTCCAACTCCGCCGGTTAAGCCCAACCCCCCCCAACATCCCATGCTCCACATCCAACCAACAGACGGTTCCCCCATCAAACCCCAAACCACTCCGTCCGCTCAACCCGGGCTACCGGAAGTCGGGAACGGAAGACAGAGTAGATGGCCACAGGGAGGAGGGGATAGGTATGAAATGAGAGAGGAGAGGAAGCGGAGAGAAATGCGAGCCGTCAGTAGAGAGGTAAGAGAAGATGAGCACATGATTTATGTTTACGTGGCAACCAATTCTAACACACGATTATTTCAAATAGCGACAACGGAGGCAAAAATTAAAACCCTTTACAGGTCAACACCAACCACCCCACAATCCGAACATCTCAGGTCCAGAACTTCTCATGACCCTGAATAACCCTAACCCTTTTCCTACGCAAGCTACGTCCAACGATACGTCCAACAAGGAGATTGGGGAAGGTTATAGGGAAGGTTATAGAGAATCTTTTCCTATGTATGACGATGAAATGCCTTATTCCCCAGAATCTCGGCTGCAAGGTAAGAATTGTCTTACATTGTTATGTTGTTGCATTGTTATTACGTTGTTACGTGAATATTTGTTTGTTAATTAATTAAGTGCTAACATTATTAACTTTCGCTCGGTGTAGAACCTGGTGATAATTCTCCTACTTTGGAGAATTTGAGGACAGGGAGCCCGATGGGGAGTGAGGGGAGTCCGAGTTTGAAGGGGTTGCAGTTTGAGAGTCCAGGGAATAATCGAAGCCCTCCTAGGCAGATCACGATGAAGAGGTGCGAGATCGGGATTATTACATTGATACATAAAAATAACTCCTAACACCTTCGCTCCATTCACTCCAAAGCAATGACATCTTCGGAAAAGGTGACCCTCCAAACCAACCTCAAAACGACCCTGTATACAGCGTGAACTACTTCGGAGTGCATCATGGTGAAATGGGGGTGTTGAGTCATAAACGTAAAATACCGAAGCAGAAAATCAGGCCGAAGACTGGTGAGAAAAGATAATAATTATGAGGAGGAAACAGCATTACGGAAACGATACAGTGTACTAACTCTCCCCTCCCCCCCCTCACCAGGTTCTAAACTAGATAACAACAATATCAAACACTTAACACCTTTCGGACAGCATCTAGCCCAAAACGTATCTTCAGAAATGCTCCCGCCGAATGTTAGGCTGGATCCTAGTTATGTTTATTTGAGGAGTGCTACGACTGCACCTGCTTTTTCTGAGGTGAGATTGAGGAAATTCATTTGGCGCCGTATTCTTGGAACCACATGAGTGCATCAACACATAAATTTCTAACACGGCTCTCACCCCCACCCTCCCCCCTCTACAGCATATTAACATGTACATGAACAGTAAAAACGAACAACAAAACACCCACCCCCAACAACACCCTCAAACCGGAAACATCTCACCGCTACACGAAGGCTTCGCTGAACCTCTTCACTCCGAACCTGTCCCGTTTATCAACACCGTCGCTGACATTCCGGATGATACAAGCGTTAATACGCAGCAGAGGTGAGACACTGTCAAACTTCTCATCGATGAGCCTGGAATCATGCAATTACCGCGTGTCGTAACGATACTAGAAGCAACGTTAATTACTAACTCTTCGACTTCACGACTCGCCTCGGACGTTCGTCCTCGCTCGCCGCTCATCGCAGTAACCTAACCACAGGTAGTTTCGAACGTAACCAAGCTCTCAGTCCTAGTAAAACCGGTCGTAACCAAGCCATGGAACAGGTTGATGAAGACGATCGAACTTTGGACAGTGCTATGGCGCAGTCTCATTTTTCACGGAGTACTTTAGGAGTTCCTAATCCGGGGATGTATGATCAGTGGTTGACTAATAATGCTTTGCCGGGGATTAGTAGAAGTTTATCGAGGGGGGGGTTAACTTCGGGGGGATTAATGTGGGAAGGTGTAGCTGGTTTACCATCAACATCCCCCGGTAAAAGAGCAACCTCCCCTCCAAGTAACGCTCAAATGCACAACAAGACAAAACGCCTCCACTCCGATCACGGTATGATCCCTCAAACACCCTCTCAACATTTCGATCAAACAAGTCAAGTTATATCCGAAAGAAGTAGCGTCAGAAGTCGTGGTGTCACACAGCATGCTGTTGAAGATGAAGGTGAACCTATTCCGTACATCGTACATTCAGCTCCAATGGGTTGGAAATTAACTACACCAGCTCGTAAGAAATACGTAGAAGCAACAGCTGCATTAGCTGGATATGGGGATAACGAGTTTTTACCTTTACCTAATAAATTAAGCGAATTAGGTAGTACAATGGGATTACCTTCAGAGTTTGATCGTAGTTTACGAGCTGGTAATTCCGGACCATCTCCGAAGTTATTTACTCGGAATCCGGAGGTTGGTAGAAGGAGTAAGGAAGCGGCGAGGAGGGCGGTTGAAAGGAAAACACCGAAGTTGAAGTGGAGAGGATTGGATAGTCATAGAATTCAACTTAAGAAAGTTGACGCTATGCTTAGAAGTACTTTGAGTAGTTCCAATCGTCCTAATAGTTTAGTTGATCCTGGTGATAGCGTATACGGGAGTATGGAACTGAGTAATTCGACGATGTCTTTAGGGAAGAAGGTGGTTAAGGTTGGAGGGAAGAGGGTTATGGGGAGGAAGTTTAAGAGTCAGAGTGTGGGGGATTTGAGGGAAGGGATTGAGGGGACTGAAGGGGAGGAGGAGGTGGGAGGAGGAGAATGGGGGGGAGGGAGTGTGGCGAAAAGCGAGAATATGTTCAGCTACGCTGAAATGTTCGGAGCTGGGAGAATCATTTAAGATCTGTAAAAAAATTGTTATTTTATTTATGTAAAGAGGACGTTTCGTTGTTAGGGGGTCATTCTTATTTGTATGAAGCGAGGATGCGTTAATTTTTTAGTCTACTTCTTCGACGCCTAGGAGTGGGTAGACGGCCTTCAGCTGTTCGAGTCTGTCAACGTTTCCGCTAGCTTCAAGACAGATCGCGAAGTTCCTCGCGCATCGTTTCGTATCTCCGTGATCTTTTCCAAGCTGCGCCTCGTATCCTTCGAGCGCTCTCTCATAAAGCTCCTCAGTTTTCCCATAGTCTTCCGTTTTCTTGTAAACGATCGCAATATTCATCAAGGTCATGATCGTTTTTGGATGAGTCGTCCCCAACGTCTTCTCGTAACCCTTCAAAGCTCTCTCTTAATACTCAAACGCCTTCTTGTAATTCCCCAACATCTTATAAACTATTCCCAAATTATCCAACGTCCCTAACGTATCTTCCCCTAGCACCTTCATCCTCCCCGCCAAACACCTCTCGAGTAATTCTTACGCCTCCTCATACTGTCCATTCATGTCCAGCCTAACATCAAGCATGTTGAGCGTTTCCAAAGTTACAACATTCTCCTCTCCAAACGCCCTCTCCATCCTCTTCCACAAATCTCTTAACTTCTCAATTCTCTCTCCCTCACTCATTCCAGTGGCTGCGGTCAACCAATATGTCGCGGCGAGTGCCCTCTCATTATCACGCCCTAGCTGCTCCTCATACCCCTCCTTCGCTCGCTTAAAGTATCGCCTCGCATCATCAAAATTCCTAACCAGATTACACGCACCCCCCAAAGCCAAACAAGCGTCGAAAATCTCCCGCTTCTTCGAATCGTTCTTCTTCTTCTTCTTCTTCTTGTGCTTTAACTTTCGTCGTACTTTCTTTCCCTCTCCCCCTCCCTGTGGCATCGCCAATACCAAAACCTCCAAAATTCTCCTCCTAACCGCTACCAAAAGCGACAGATCATTAAAGAACTCCTCGCTGCACAGCTTCGCCAACGCCCTGAGCTTCACCAGATCCTCTGACTTCGTGATTATCAGCACCTAACGCTCCAGCGGTAGATCGGGGCCTACTGCGCGAATGATGGACTGGATCGAGTACAGTCTCTAGCATTTCCAATCTCCAGCACGTCAAACATTTCCTTCCACCTCAAGTATGCCTCCTCGTTCCCGTTGAACTGCTTTCGGAAGTACTCGTTAAACCCCTCCCCACTCGCGAGCTGCGTCAGGTTCTTCAACAATGTCGGCCACAGCCCGTGCTCGCCAATTGAGCTCTGTCACTTGCCCACATCGAACCTCTCAATCTTCTTCCTGCAGAGAGGGCAAGGCTCGTTCCTCCCCCTCAGCTCCTCCGTACACTCCCTGCACGTCGCCGAGTGTCCGCACGGTCTCAACTTCGCGTTAACAACATTGTCGAGGCAAATAATGCACGTATCCTAGTCATCCTTGACAGAACCCTTGAGCGGAATGGGAGGCGCTGGAGGAACGAGCGCCGACTTTTTCTTATCAGGAGCGACGCAGATATTCTTTTGCCACCTCCAGTGCTCTGTTTGGTGATCCTTAGAGCAGGTCTTCGTGGGAGGGACCTTGCAACCAGGAAAGGCACAGTACAGAGGGGGTTTCGCCACGGCCGCAATTTTGGACGGAGATTGTTTAGATTTCATTTTTGGGAGAGTATGGTGTATTTTGGGGGGATTTATAGCCAACTTATTTGCTATGAGTGTTCGTTGAAATTGTGACAGACTTCGGGGTTATGTGTGGGACGAAATAAAATTTGAGTGAAGAAAACCTGAGAAAGTTTAGCAGTCAAATTCTCGAGACCTACGTATCACGATGTCCAAATATGTGGCCTCCGAGTCTCTTGATCATAACTAGAGCCGAGAAATGAGTAGGAAGAGGGGAGCGGGAGACGAGGGGAACGAGGATGAGAAGGAGTCTATCGAGATCCCACCAGCGGAGAGTTTGTCGATTTCGACGACAGTTTCCACTGTCCTTGCGGTGGTTGACAAGTTCATGTTCACGGAGTCGTTCATGCTACACTTTGTAAAGTACGTTCCGAGGGATACGTTGATTAGGCTGCGTTTGGCGACGAAGGGGTATCGGGATGCGGCTGATGCGTTGATCGACGAGGGCGTGGAGAGCGGCGTGATGATTGTTCACGATGGAAGAGACTTCAGTTTTAATGAGCAGAAGCTCGACGCGAGAGGCGTACGCTCGTAACGCGGATGGACTCCCTTCTAAATATTACGAAGGTCGGAGAGCGTGCCTGCAAATTGGCAGTCAATCTCGTAGTTGTTGATATCCCGGAGGGCATTGGTTATATGGCCTTCGTAGGCTGCAAGAGTTTGACTGCCGTATCTTTCCCGACGACGTTTACATCAATTGACGCATACGCCTTTGAAAATTGCTACAGTCTAGAAAATGTCGATCTCCTCACACAAACCTTCAACAATTAGGAAACCACGTCTTCTGGAAATGCTCAGAACTAAAATCGATGACGATCCCGGACTCGCTTCAAACACTTGGTCACCACGTCTTCGGAAACTGCTCCAGGCTAGTCCCCTCCACCATTGACGTTAGCGACAATAACGCGGTAATTGCCCACCTCCGCTCCCACCAACTCCCCTCCTAAAAACCCTAAAAGGGTTAACCCTAAAACCAATAAACGTAAATTTTCAACAAAGAAAAAAACCTAAATACATTTCTATTTCTAAACAATACTATCCCCCACCTCCTTTTCCCTCCTCCCCTCCCTAACCCTAAACCACGTAAACCCCAACCCCCCCCCAACCCCTCCCACAACCCCCAAAACCTTCCCTAATCCTAACCCCCCTTCTCTAAAAACATACACGGCGAGTATACATTGAAATATACTTTTAAATGAGTTCGATATGTTATGTGTTAAGGGTGAAGTTTGTTGGATTTGATAAATAGTAGCTAAACCTATTAGAAAACCTGATATTGAAGACATTGAAGATAAGAATAGTAGATAACCTAATTCTGCATCCCTCCAAAACCTAAATAATCTTCTTGAATCAAAAACTATAACCATCACGCTTAATATTATACTAGCGTTTACATTATTATAAAAACTCACTGCTCCTCATGAAGTCTCGTAGTTAGAGATATTTGCGTAACGACTTGCAAGCTTGCGTGTGGATATTTAGGTAAAATGCTACTGCGCTACGCCAAATCATAAGTGCGCTCAAATATATTGAGTTCGTGGCTCTGAGACGTTCGCGACGAGACAGCTTCTCACCTTTCCAGTGATCATCACCCAATATAGGTAAAAATCGTTTCGTAATTGTTGCGTTCAGAGCTATAAAAAGTGACGATGCTATTCCTGCAATCGTTCCGAGATGTGAGTAATTGTTTTTTGGTTCTGATTCAAGACTTAACAAAAAAAATAATATTATCGTTAGTATACAGATTAAACCATTTCTATCAGTTTTTCTCCCCTCAAGTACGAAAATAGTTAAACAGTTAAATGGTATATTCAAAGTTTTGGGGATTATGTAGAAGGAGGTTGAGGAGAGGGAGAGGGTTGTATTGTTTAAAAGGATTAGGAGAGTGAATATGATTGACATAGGGAGTGTTTTTTTAAGGGTAGAAGTTTTTGGAACAATTATAGAATGGGATTTACCGTAACTAGTGTAAGGTAAACAATAAAGTGTTATAGCACTTGTAAGAGATTGTAAAAATGTTAATGTTGAGATAGGAAAGTTGTGAGTGTGGAAGAGATGGGAGGATGTGAAGAGGAGGGTTGTGGAGGTTAACCAGTAAAGGAGGATTGAGAGGAGAGGGGAGGGGGGTGGCATGATTGGGAAGGCTGGGGAGGAGGTGAGGAGATGACGGTTGTCAGAGTTAGAATGAGAGAAACGATGAGAGAGACAGGCGTCGATGAGAGACGGACGCTGATGAGGGAAACAGGGGGGGGGTTGAACGAGGAATTTAAACGGAACGGATCAGTGACAAGAAGGTAGCATACTCCGATACTGGTATATTAACGTCGATATATATTCCAGTTCTCTCTACGGCGCACCTTAAAGAAGTCTAAATGGAGAAGGGAGGGAGACGTGTCGATCGACTTTTCGAGCTCGACTATTGTGTGGCTTTAAAATTATTCACAATACACCAATAGTCTCCGTGCGGTATAGGAAGCCGTGATTTGTTCAGAAAAATCTAGTGTGGGTATAGAAATGGACGGAAATGCGGATTAGAAAGAATATAAGCTAAAACCGATTCCAGTTTTTCATTCCCTCAAAAAATCGCGAATCAGTTGACGAAAAGGTCGTATTCTCGACCTCCCGCGAATTTCTATCCCTCGTCTCCTAAGAATTACAAACATCTTCCTCTCGTAAACCTCTCTCAAATCCTTCTCTTTCGCCCGCTCGTAATTTAAATCCACTCTACAAATCCATCGTCACGACGCCTCCGAGATGTCTTCATACGGCTCAATTCCCACCTCCCCCTCTCCCCCCCCAGCCCTTTTCAAATCAAAAACCACCTTCTTTGTCGGAGCTCTAACGATCCTGGCGATGTTCGGTATCCTCGGTCTATCCTTTGAACCAACATCATCCTGGTTCCCTTCCTCCTATCTTCCTCAATCCTCTTCCTCCCACACATTCAGTATAATCCTAATCCGTCACTCTGATAAACCCCTAAACTCCACAGCAACACATTACATTCACCTATCACCTTTAGGACGTCTTCGTGCACAACATTGGGCAGAGACAGATTTAAAACCAAAACATTTAATAGCTCGATCACCAGAATCACCGAAATATGTTTTACGTGAGATCGAAACTTTACAACCCTTAAGTTCTAAACTTAAAATCCCCATTGAACAAGTTGGTATAAACGACACCTTCATACCTTCTCTATTAAAAGAAGGAGTACACCAGAAAGGTTTAATAGCATTAATATGTTGGGAGCATTATAATTTTGCTTCTTTATGTCGAAAACTAGGCGGTATAAAAAGAAGTGAATACATTGAAGGGGAGGGGTGTGAATGCCCAGAACAGGTTGAAAGGTGGCCGTGGGTGGATTTTAGTACGGCTGTAGAATTTAAGTATGTTGTTGAAGAGGGGAGGGAGAGGCTTGTTGATATTATCGTTGATAAAAAAAAGGTAAAATAAAAAAATGAACGTTCCGTTTCCAATTTACAAATCCAAAATGAAACTTCTATTCAATCTCCTTCGCCATCTCCGATATCAACTTACAAACCCTGTTAATAGGTAATCCCATTACGTTAAAATAGCATCCGTTTATCGATTCAACGAATTGACCACCTATACCTTGAATACCGTAACTACCTGCTTTATCCATCGGCTCCCCTGTTTGAATGTAAGATGATATATCCGAGGGCGTTAGGGGAGAGAATTTTACGGAGGTTGTTGAATGGAATGTTTTTGTTATGGGGGAAGGAATGTTTAGGAGGTGAAGGGAGACGCCGGTGTAGACAGAATGAGTTTGTGAGGAGAGGGAGGTTAACATGGCGAAGGCTTCTTCGTTTGATGTTGGTTTTTCGAGGATTTTTGAATCATGTACTACTACTGTGTCGGAGCCTATTACTAAAACAGGTGAAGATGAGAGGGAGGGAGGGAGGATTATTGAGGAGGCTTTTTTTGAGGCGGAGAGGGACACGTAGGCTGCAGCGCCCATGGAGTTTTTATGTGGACGGATTTCTGCTTCGTCGAATGGAGAGACGATTTTGGTGAAGGGGATTTGGGCCATGGTTAAGAGCTAGGGAGGTGGGAGTGGAGAAAGGATTAGATTTGACCTTGCGATTGCGTGACGGCCAACGGTCAAGCTGACGGCAAACCCCACGCGACCACCAACGCTCACGCCGAAGCCACAGCCGACCAGCGCACTGACGCACGCGAGCGGTCCTCCGCTGCCGACGCTCACGCCGTCGCAGGATTCGTGCTCGTTCATTGCGATGCGCAATTTTTTTTCACCTCGCTTCGTCGAGGGCTCTGACTTGCTAGCACGACTTTGAAAGGAAGTGGGCCTCCGGATAGAGGGAAGGAGGATATCATGATTGTCGATTGAGATAATAATAACAGGATCACGGCTCGTAGGAGGCGCGAAATCATTGAGGTAAGGTCTCGCATTTTTGGCTTCGATCCTGGCAAACGATTTTTTATTTACCACTGATGTATAGCGCTCGCACGCCTCTCCTGCTACTGTGCATGGCGTGTTGTACCCTTAAAGCCCAATGCTTCTCCTTTCATCGACCTCTAGCAACGTTCAAATCCACTTCCAGCTCAACTAACACGCGTGGCGATTGCGACAAGGTTTCGTGCACGAGTCTGCAAGCGATCTGGAGTAACGAGCAAGCGGTTCAAGGTGAGTTAGAACGCTACCATATCACGTTCCCCCATTTCTAACTCTCTCAACCCTAATAGACTACCGTGATTTCCTCGATAACAAACCCTCAGCTGTCGACTGGAAACCGGATCAACCTTCCTGTTTCGTCGTCTTCGAATCCTCCTCCCCCGAACCCTCCAACCCTCAACAACAGTTAATCAAAGAGATGATCAAAGAAACCGACCACGTCATAACCTTAACCCTCGACGATCCGCTAACCTTTCCTGATGAAATCGAAGGTAAGAAAACTGACCACGTAAACACCTTATCAATCGACGATCCTCTAACCTTCCCCGATGAAATCTCAGGGCACGAAACCTACCCAATCTACATCTTGACTCCTCCCGACAGTCTCCAAACCTTCGCTTCCTCTTCCCCCGTCCAAAAACTCCGTAAAATGTACCCTCCCTCCCCTCGCCTCGAGGACTTCTGTTTCCTCCATTACGGCGGTAGAATCTCCGAATCAATATTACGCGGAAATAATCTCGGAGGTGAGAAGCTGCGAGGAGCGAAACGACGAGCTACCAATGTGATTTTAAGCGAGTAATCCGGATGCGCTGGTAGCCTTAGACTAAATGCATAAGCCGGCTTGTAAGTCGTTACGCACATTTCTAACTCGTTAACGTCTATCTTCATGCGACTCGCTACGCTCATCGCAGGTTCCGATCAGACGACCTGTCTCTTAAATCTCGGTATAAAAGCTGCATCAAGCGGCTTACGTTCTCATAATTTAATAAACGGTGAAATAGTCCTAGGCGTTGACGCGATGGGACAAAAAAAAATCGCAGGTAAATCAATAACCTGCGGTAAATGGGCTGGATCTTTGAAAGATCGTATCGAAACAACCGTAAAAGCTACGTGTGGAATTGACGAGGGTGATAATTGGAGTGTTGTTGATTTAGGCTTTTATCGTGACGTTCGAAGGATATTATTCGAGTATGGTATTCTATCATCTGCGTTTAATTTAATTGGGGAAGTTCACTCCAAAACCACTTCCGAGCCTATGACATACGCTACGGTTGCTTTAGGGTATACGGATGAATGTGTGGAGATGATTCAAGAATTGAGCAGTTGTTTGAGGGGGAGTTTGGCGGTTACAATGATGTACGGGTTTGAGGAGAGGGTTATGGAACTCGCGGAGAGGGGGGAAATGTGGAAGGTGAGAGTGCGCTCGTATTCGTGATGTTTGTTTTAAGAGACTTTTTAACACGATCACGACGATATGATCACTCAGAGTAAAATTGCACAAGTCGAAGAAGAAGGATGGGAAAGTACGAACGGTTGGTGGCTCAACGAAATGAGCCTCGCTACTTTGGAGAAGGCGAAGAAAGCACGCATCCCCCTCCCTGACCCTTTGGAAATGCACTCGGAGTACTTGGGATTCATTGGGAAGAACGTTGAGGTGTTCGAGTAATAACCAGTAAAGTTACTAGTCTAATGATAAGTTGAGACTTGTTTTTTTTGCTTTAAATAGTTTCGCTTGCGTCTTATTATCTTTCCCCTCCGATCTTCTTAAAATAAATCCCGCATCAAGAATATTAGCCCTCTTCTCTCTCCCCTCTTCTCTCTCTCTCTCTCTCTCTCTCTCTCCTCCTCC
>BLQM01000358.1:0-10588 GCA_012489335.1 Triparma laevis f. inornata | reverse complement strand
TCTCTCTCTCTCTCTCTCTCTCCCCCCCGTTCTCCCCCCTCTTACCAAACACCGTTGATGTAGTTCTCGAACAACTGCAGCGCCTGCTTAGGCTTGTACGTAGGAACCTCGTGGCCAGCTCCATGAACCGTGGCGTACGTCAAAGCCCCATCCTTGAAGTGGGTGACGTACCCCGCAGTCTGCTGATCCACCACCCACTCCTGCCAGTACTTCCCGTCGATGGTCTCGTAGCCAAGGTCCCAGAGCCAGTCGTCGGTTCCGGACATGGCGCAGACGGAGTCGTCGTCTCCGGAGTAGACGAGGATCGAGAGCCCGTAGCCTCCGTCGATAAGGTAGTTGTAGTAGGGGGCCATGTCGATTTGCATGTCCTGCGAGGAGCGAAGCGAGTCGCAAGGAGATTGACGTTAACGGGTTAGAATTACGTAGCGGTGAGAGTGGCATCGAAATCAAGACTGAAACTACTGGTGCAGACGAATTGCGACCGTAATTGTATTGTAGTATTCGCATCATTCGCATCATTCGCTCCTCGCAGCTTCTCACCTTCTCGGAATACCTAAAGTTTAGGCGAGGCGAGCAGGTTGTGTTAGTTTCAATAGATACATAAACATTATTCTCTCTCTCTCTCTCTCTCTCTCTCTCTCTCTCTCACTCACTCACTCACTCACTCACCTAACAGTGTTACTGCAACTTCCCCACGTAATATCACTCTTCGCATGAATGGCGTCCTTAACCTCATCCGAGTTCAAGTAATCAAGCAAGTAGTTCTCCGCGCACGGCTCATAGTCCTCAACGGGCAAGAGGAGGTCCTTGACGGCTTGGTTGTTGCTGTGGAGGGCGTGCATCATGCGGAGGGACTGGCTGGAGGCTAAGACGAGCAGCGAGCGCGAAGCGAAGCGACAAGTAAGTTAAATGTTCTTAACGTTCATCGTGGAGCCTCATTTCGAGCGTAATTGTCGTATTTGCAGCTCGTCGCGTTCGTTCCTCGACAGCGTTCTCACCTTCGTCGTTGACGCAGACGGGGTAGTCGAGTGCGTAGGGGTTGATGCCCTGTCCTTGCTTGGCCATCATGGCGGCCTCAAGGTAGGTGCAGTTCTGCAGCTTACGCAGAAGATTTGTTAGTGGTGAAAAAGCGGAGTGACGTCAATCGTATCGTCGTGCGTCTCACCTCCAAATTGATGAACTGGTGCTTGCTACACTTGGCCATCCACTTGTTGTACAAGGGAGCAGGGATAGTTCCATGGCTGTAATACGCCTGGTACTGCGCAACCTTATTAGTGAAAGCGTTAGTGTAAGGGTTTCCAACCGCGAATCCCTTGAAGTTGATAGCGCCGTCTTCGTTGTTGTCGACGATTTCCTTGGCTAAGCTTGGCATGTAATGTCCACCATAACTCTCACTCGTGATGAAGAAAGGGTTGGTGTTGACTTCAGGGAAGCGCTCTAAGAAGGAGAGGATGAGCTGGTGGTTGTCGACGGCGGCCTGCGACGAATGAAGCGAGTCGCATGAAGATTGGCGATAAACAGTTAGAAACAAGAAGCGACGAAATCGGCTTGAGCATGTAGTCTAAGGCTACCAGCGCAGCCGGATTACTCGATTAAATTTCGTTGTTGTGGCTTGTCGCTTCGCTCCTCGCAGATTCTCACCTGGGCGTCTCCGGTCTTGTAGTCGTCCGAGTCGTCGGAGTAGGAGAAACCAACGCCAGCGGGCTGCTCGACGAAGAGCATGTTCGCGACCTTGTTCCAGCTGTGAGCGAACGAGCGTAGAGGGTGTGAGTTAGAATTAATGAGGATAATCTCGTTGTCTGAGGAGGAGGAGACGAATCGAACGAGTATTATAGAGCTGTATTATAGTGCTGCGGCAGACTCGCTTCGCTCGGCTGCTCGTCGCTCCACTCCTCGCCCCCTTCTCACCTGTAAGGGTTGGGCGTAAGAACACCCTCCCCCAGCGTACTATAAGGTCCCTGCTCAGTAAACAAACCGAGAAGCCCAGAGCATCCAGGTCCACCATTCGTCCACATCACGACAGGATCATCAGCGGGTGCGCTTTCGGACTCGAAGTACATATAGAAGATGTTTTTGGTGGGGGAGGCGGGGAGGTAGCCGGAGAAGGCTTTGAAGGTGGAAGGGATTTCCAAGCCGGGGAGAGTGTCGATCATGTCTTTGTTGGCTTCATCGGTGTAGGCAAGGGAGGTGGGCTGGGGTGATAGGGGAAAAGGGGGGGAGAGAACAGGTTTGATCGGGTTAGAGGATTGGTTATATTAAGAGATTGGGAGGGGGAAGGGGTGATGAGAATTGCCCGATCGTTGAGTAAGAGGGGTTTAGGTTCCTAGTATAAGATTGGGGGGACAATTGGAGACGATGGGGTTGCTGGAGGGGCTTTTGACCCTATTGACACCGCTCAGACCCACCAAAAATGCCAAGGCGGTAGCTAATAGAGAGAGCTTCATGGTGAGTTATAGCCAACATCCGCCTGAAATCGATCTGACAATTAAATTGCCTTGGACATAGAGTTCGACATATACTACCATACACATAATAGGCCACTCCCGTTTATATATACCCTGCTAGCTTTATCTACAATTACCTTGAAAACCCGTTATACAAGAGTTAATTAGAAAGGTCCTGAACAGATCCTCCCCGTGTTATATACATGTCCGCTCTCCAAGCACCCCGGCCCCCCCAACTCGAGCGAAAATCCTCCGAAGTCTCCGAAGGTTTCTCCCTCTGCGAGACCCTCTACAAGCGCCGCAACGGCCTCGGAAAGCACGCCGACCAAAACTGGGTCCCCCGCTGCTTCACCTTCCACACGAGCATTTTGTGTTATTATGATGAGGAGTTTTTCGAGGATGCTGATCCGAGTAGGCCGAGGGGGAGGATTGATCTCGCGAGGGATGAGACTAAAGCGAGTTTTGTGGATGTGCAGAAGCAGGGGGCACCTACTAAGTTCTTGGTGGTGTTGCAGATCTTTGTTTTGGGGGGGATTGAGAGGTACGATAAGGAGCGAGAACGGAGCAAGGAGTGAAGCACGATGAGTAAAGCATGAAGAGTGATATGACGAGCTAGGGATGTAACGACTACGGTCGTAACGAGTCTCCATGAGGACCCCACGAGGAGCGAAGTGACGAGCATTAAGAATATTCTAAACTAACTCGTCGTTGCTTTGCTCCTCCGCTCCTCGCTATGCGTCATTGCAGGAAGTGGAAGATGTGCGCTAATAGTAAGAATCAGCAGCAGAGGTGGTTCGAGGCTTTGAAGCAATACGATGGCCAGCCGGACGTAGACGTGGGACAGCAGATATTGGACGCTTTAAGTATCGGGAACGGAGGTGAGGGTTGTGTGGAGCTGTAGCGACGACGCACTAGCCGAAGAGCGAAGCGAGCCGTGTTAGTTAACGATACATGCATGAGCGAGTGTGCTCGTATGCTCGTGTGCTCGTGTGCTCGCCATCTCCTCGTTCTGTCGCCTACACATCCTCGCTTCGCTCGGTGGCCTCTCCACCATTGCTTCGCTCTGCTTAACGCTCCTTTTCATTTAAATACAGCCTTAACTAACCCCAAACACAACTCGTCGTATCGCTCCTTGCTCGGACTTCTTCCTCGCGGCAGGCTCGCAAACTCCGCGCAATCGCGCCAAAACCAACGCCTTCAATAAAACGTTTAGAACCCTGCGAAAGAACTCCAACGCTTTCACGTTAGGTGAGAAGCTGCAAGGAGCTAAGCGACGAGATGGGAATGCGTTAATTCCGTTCGTTATGAGGCACCGTAGACTAGACTCCTCACATTAAGAACACTATAAACTAACTCGTTGCTTCGCTCCACACCTCGTTAATGCTCATCGCTTCGCTTGTCGCAGGGTTGAACCAAGGCTCACAGAACGACGAGGAAGAGCAGCAGCACAAGAAAACCCCCGCGATGCTCTTCCTCGCCTTTAACCTGACCATTATCGTGGCCAGGGTTAGGGACAACACGTTCTTCTGGATGTCGGTTGTGTTGGTTAACATGCTGCTTTGCAAGGCGTTGAAGACTTCGTGGAGGAAGGAGGTGAAGGCGGTGATTGAGGAGGAGGAGGTGAGCGCGTTCTAACTAACTACCAAAAAAGTAACACGCAACTGACTAACCTCCCCTCCTACCCCCTCCACAGGACGAGCCGGGACTGGAGGACATCCCACAGAACAAGACCGTTCCGGCTGCCGGCACCATGCCCAGGGCCAAACCCAAGCAGGGTAGCGACCTGGAGGAGTTCTTGAAGGCTCCGAACCAGGGTTTCCTCTCTGCCACCGGCTGCAAGGAGTTGGCGAAGAACTTGAGCTGCTTCGAGAAGCTGCCCCACTCGTACTGGAACGGAGACGGCACAATATTCAACGTCCGCATGGGACCCAACTACAAGAGAACGAGGCTAAAGAAGCCCAGCAAGATGTCTTTGTACGACCTTTACGCCGTCGACTTCGTCAGGACCGAGGAGAGAATGAAGGAGGTGAGCATAGCGTAGTAACTGCGAGGAGCGAAGGGATTCTGACCACAAGTGACCGCAAGTGACCGTTCCTCGTACTCCTCACTGACAACCTCGCTGACAACGCATGTGCATTCGTATTCATTCTAACTCGTCGCTTTGCTCTTCGCGTTGGCTTCGTCCTCGATCGGACAGTCCCGCGACGTCTTCCAACCTCCAGACATCCCCGGCATCACCGATGTTCCCACCGGACACTCTTACATCCCGCCCATGATGATCATCACAGCAAGCATGCCCGTCAACGAGCCGTCCCTCTTCAACAGCACCGACGACGGCCCTTCCTTCAACGTCGTCTTCTACTTCGTCATCAGCGACGCTACTAGGGCCGCCCTGAAGGACATGGCTAGTGCCAGTCCCGCGCTCAAGTTGTTTGGAGAGTGGTGCAGGAGGGCCGAGAACGAGCCGCAGTTCCGCGGCCGCTTTAAGTGCATGTGTATCCTCGACGAGATCGAAAAGGTGAGAACAACTGAACTGAACTTAACTAAACCGAAGTTGAGCCGCTATTTATCTAACACGTCTCTCCTGTAATTGCAGCTCGGCCTGCCCACACCGATCCCAGGTTACAACGGGAAACCGGTGCTGATCAACAAATCCGGCGCGTTCTTCCGAAGAAAGAACTACATAGAGCAAACGATCAACGTCCACCTGTTCGCTTACATCGCCAAGAAGGCCCTGTACAGCATCCAGCCAAAGTTCCCCAAAATGGTCCTCAACGTGGGCTTCAACATTGAAGGAAAGGAGGACGACGAGCTGCCGGAGTGCATGCTTGGAGTTGGAAAGTTGTTCCACTTGGATCCAGGAAGCGCGCCCGACGATCTGGGCTTGGATTAGGGTTAGGATAGGATTAGAATGTGGGTTTATTAGTGGTAGTGCAGGTAGGAGGGTTTTGGAAGAAGTGAAACAATAAATGAAATGAAAGGCAATTTTAAAGAGCTTTTGTTTGCGAAAAGCGCGTTTAGTTTAGTTTTTAATTTGTTTAGACCCCCTCACACACGACACACGATGGTATTTTTTAATGCCCGGCCACGACGTCGTCCCAGACGGGGCGACTGAAAAGGTCGGGGGCGGATCCCTTCGACTTGTAGTAGTCGACGACGAGCTTGCTCTTCTCAACAACGTTGTCAACGGTGAAGCCGAATCTGGTGAGCGAAGCGACGAACCTGTGTTAGTATTTTCGAACGAGGAGCGAAGCGACGAGCATTCAAAACATGCAATGCGAGCATTCAAATCACGCTATACGAGCATTCAGAACATTCTATAATACTAACTCGTCGCTTCGCTCCTCGGCTCGCCCCCCAATCGCCTCCTCACCTCTTCATCAAATCTCCACCCTTTCCGCTCGCTCCAAAGCTCTTCATGCAAACCTGGACGTGGGAGTACTTGTTCCAGCTTCCCACGGCAGCAGCCTCGACGGCGATGACGGGGATTCCCTCTCCCAGGACGGACTTCTTGTACTCCTCGGTCTGGGTGTCGAACTGCGAGGAGCATCAACGAGGTGTGGAGCGAAGCGACGAGTTAGTTTATGGTTATAAGTTTATGATTATATTATAGCTCGTCGCTTCGCTCCTCGCAGTAACTCGCGTAATTATCGTAATTATCGCATTCCCAGCTCGTCGCTTCGCTCCTCGCTGCGTCTCACCTGATCCATGCACATCATGGAAACGACGCGGACGTTGATTCCGGCGGAGGCGAGTGCCTCGGCAGCCTGGGCGCAGAGGCCAGTCTCGGAACCGGTGCCGACCAAGACGAGGTTGGTGTTGGAGGCTCCGCTTACAATGTAACCTCCCTTCATCGCCTTGGAAACTGCGACAAGTGTAGCGAGTCGCATAAAATTCGGCGTTAATTTGTTAGAAATGCGTGGTGATGATAGTGATGACGCTGTTGCGTTAAAAGCCACCAGCGCAACCGAAAACGACCGTAAATATCGTACTCCCAGCTCGTCGCTTCGCTCCTTGCAGTGCCTCACCTTCGGTTCCGGCGAGGTTCGGCAGAGTCTGACGACTCAAGCAGATAACGCTAGGGGTCTCGTGCTGGGTGAGCGCGATCTGGTACGCGGCGTTGGTCTCATTGGTGTCGCAGGGGCGGAGGACGTTCACGTTGGGCATGGAGCGGAGGGATTCGATCATTTCAATGGGCTGATGGGTGGGACCGTCCTCTCCGAGTCTACGACGAGTGTAGCGAGAAGTATGAAGATTGGTGTTAGAATTACGTAGCGGCGATAGGAGCGCTATTGTCGCATTTTCAGCTCGTCGCTTCGCTCCTCGCAGTTCCTCACCCGATGGAATCGTGAGTCATGACGTAAAGCACTCCGAACTTGGAGAGCGCCGAGCACCTGATGCTGCCAAGAGCGTACCCTGCAAAGTTCAAGAAGGTCGCGCAGTAGGGTCTGATATTACCGTGGGCGAACATACCGTTGCAGATTCCGGCCATGGCATGCTCGCGGACGCCGAAGCGGATGTAGCGGCCGGCAGGGGTGGATTTTTGGAAGTCGCTGGAGCATTTCAAACTGGTGAGGTTGGAGGGGGTCAGGTCGGCGGAGCCGCCCATGAGCTCGGGGAAGTTCTCGGCGATGCTGTTGGTGCAGGGAGGGGGTGTTAGGATTAGTATCTGTTATAGTGTGGAGGTGTAAGGGTTAGGGTTAGCAGAATTGATCTTTACCTGTTGATGCAGGCCTCGCTGAGCTTCCTAGATGCGAGGTCCTTGTCTCCGGCCTTGAAGGTAGGGAGAAGGTCAAGGAGTCCGGCGGGGAGCTCCCTGCTCTCGCGGCGGGTGAACTCGGCGTGGAGAGCGGGGTGGGCGGTCTTGTAGGCGGCGAACATGGTGTCCCAGGCGATCTTGTCGGCTGAGCGGGGGGGAGAGGGGGCGAGGGAAGCCGAGGAGGGGAGGGGGGAGTTAGTATTATAAAATGTTCTGAATACGAGGAGTGAAGCGACGAATTGAAATAGGAGTTTCAAATACGAGCGGCGTTATCGACGAGCCTCCTAATTGTGAAGCGCCTTCGTAAACGAGGAGCGAGAGCGATACATCCGAGGAGCGAGAGTGACGTGTCCGAGGAGACTGAGCGAGTTCTATCAATCGATCCTTCGTAAACTCGTCGCTCCGCTCCTCTTCGCTTCACTCCTCATTGTCGTCGTTCGCTCCTCGTACCAGCTTTCTCACCTTCGACTTGCTTGGAGACGTTGTCGTAGTGGGAGGCGACATCGGAGGGGACGGCAAAGGACTCCTCGGGGTTGAATCCGTACTTGGACTTCACCTGACCGAGGTCCTCGGCTCCGAGGGGAGCTCCGTGAACTCCGTGGGTCCCCTCCTTAGCTGAACCGAGGCCGATGATAGTTTTGACCTTGATCATAGAAGGCTTGTCGGTGACCTCGCGGGCCTTGGAAATGGCAGAACGGAGAGAATCGAGGTTGGTAAGGTCAGTGACGGCCTGAACGTGCCACCCGTAAGACTCATATCGCATAGAAACGTCCTCAGTAAAGGAGAGCTCCGTGGAACCGTCGATGGTGATGTTGTTGTCATCGTAGAGGACAATGAGCTTGCCGAGGCCGAGGTGGCCAGCGAGGGAGGAGGCCTCGGAGGTTATGCCCTCTTGGAGGCAGCCGTCGCCGCAGATTACGTAGGTGAAGTGGTCGACGACGGGGTAGGAGGGTTGGTTGAAGGTTGCGGCGAGGTGCTGCGTTGGGAAGGGAGGGGCAAGTTAGTAGTGGAGTGAGAAATAGGGGTGAGATTGGGAGGGGAAAGGGCTTTTACGTACCTTCTCGGCCATGGCCATGCCAACGGCGTTGGTCAATCCCTGTCCAAGGGGTCCAGTGCAGACCTCGACGCCGTCGGTGCAAAAGTTCTCAGGGTGTCCAGGAGTTTTTGATCCAAGTTGACGGAATTTCTTGCAATCACCAATGCTAACATCGTACCCAGTTAAGTGGAGCATCGAGTACTGCAGAGCGCAGGCGTGGCCATTGGAGAGGACAAAGCGATCGCGGTTGGACCAGTTGGGGGAGGTGGGGGAGAAGGACATGTTCTCGGACCAGAGGAGGTGGGCCATGGGGGCGCAGCCCATGGGGGCGCCGGGGTGGCCAGAGTTCGCAGCTTGGACCATGTCGGCGCTGTTGGTGTGAGGTGGGGATAAGGAAGGGTAAGAACTCACAATTTTGCTGTTTGTGATTTGTTAAGTGGTGGAGTGATGATGGAGTGATGATGGAGTGATGATGAAGTGATGATGATGTTCAGGAAGGCGGAGGAGGCACGGGGATACCCGTCAAAGCCGGGATTGCAGAATAGCTCTAAAACACTTACCTAAACACGCGGATGGTGTCAACGCATTTCTTGTCTAGCGCCTTGTCACCGCTGGACTTCCTTTTCTTGTGATCGGCTGCTTGGTTTAGGGGGATGGGGGAGAGGGACGGGTTAGAAAAGGTCGTGAAATCGTTGGGGACGCCGACGAAGCGGATTCGGCAGGGAGGAATTACGGGTGAAAAGTGGGAGAGGAGGACGCTAGGGTGGGCATAAAAAATCGATATTGAAAGCGTGGGGTGGCGGTTGGGGAAGACGGTAACGTACGTGAGCTCATATTGGGATTTTGCTTTCCAGGAATTGAGAGGGAAGAAAACCCTAGAGTCATTGCGTGTTTCAGCGCCACTACGACACGAAAACCCACTATTAGTGTTATAATTGATTGTCGCTTGTGCTTTTATTTGTCGTTGTTTCAAGGAAGTTGACTGAGGACGTTAAAGTGGTTGGTTTTGAGACCGCTCAAAGTGAGGGAGCGCCAAAGGCGAAGGTGCCGAGGATCTGACAACAAGAAGTAGGAGCAACGTACGGAAGTGATAATTGGGAGTAACGACGACACGAAATAAGAGCAGCGTGCGTCATCGATAATCGGAAGTAACGACGACCCAAAGTAGGAGCAACGTACACCAACGATAATTTGGTAACGATGCTTCAAATATTAGTCCCATCTCTGATTGCGCTATCAACCGCCTTCACGTCAATAACAGCGTCGCTCTGCAAAGACAGTCCTCCGCTGTTAACTCTAAGCTTTACTTGCGTTGGATTATCGATCTTCTCTACTGCATTTTTACTGTTATCGCCTAAGGATGAACAGTATGTTGAATCGCCGAATTTAAAAGTGTATGCTATGTTTACGGTATTGTATCTGGTTACAAATTTCTTATATATATCGTCGTTGACATTAATATCTGCAGCATTAGCACAACAACTCTTCACGATGTCTCCGATATTCGTTTACGTGCTTCAGTTCGTTTTGCTGAAAACGAAGTTTGATTTAGTAACATTCACATTTGTAGTTGGGAGTGTGGGGTTCAGCGTTGTTATAATATGGTTGAATATAAAGAATGCGGAGGAGGAAGTCGGGAATAAGTTTTTAGGAGTTATGGAGATATTGGTTTCATCGTTGCTAGCCGCGGTTTATAAAATACAGGCGTTCAGGTGGTTCTCGCCACATCCGACGGAGTTCACCATGAAGACGTTGCAGAAGATTGGAGTTTATGGATTTGTTGTGTCGTTGGGATTGTCATTGATTATCGATATTAGTATTGGTGGCGGTGGAGTCGTTATTGATTGGGAATATCAGTTACTGCACATGAGCTTCTCTGTCATGTTTAACGTTAGTATCAATTGGGGAGGTAAGAAACTGCGAGAAGCAAAGCAACAGGCTGGCAAAACTCTAACACAATAATATTCATGTGACTCGTTTCGCTCGTTGAAGCTTCGAAGGTAGCACCGATTATTGTTTCACTAGGAACAATTCTGGGAGTTCCTTTGGTACCGCTGTTTTTGTGCGTGTTTTATGAAGTGTGCGAGGATTTAGATGCTAAGGGGGTTGTGGGAGTTGGGTTGCTGGGGTGTGTTGGAGGGGCTGTTTGGCGAATAGAGAAGCTTAATGATTTGAAAGATAGTGGTGGTAATGTTGGTGGTGTTGAAGAGGAGGAGCAGAAGAACTTGGTATAATAAATTTGAAAGAAGAGTACGCTGGAATTGAGTAGTGTGAAAATAAGAATCTTTTGTTAAATTATAAATGGTTATGGTTATGGTTATGGTTATGGTGAAGAAGTTGGAGAGATGG
>BLQM01000357.1:23888-36230 GCA_012489335.1 Triparma laevis f. inornata | reverse complement strand
TGGGGTTTTAGAGAAGGGAGGAGGATGGGGGGAGGAGGAATGGATTGTTTGGAGTGACGGTGAAATTGTTAAGAAGGATTATAAAAGAGCGTGGGGGGACGCCTGGGAGGAGAAATTTAATGCGCTTTTATCGCATAAGGTTGAATTCGGAGGCTGTAATTTTCCTCAAAATGTCGTGACGGAAGATGGAGTTAAACTTGGGGCTTGGGTTAAGAAACAGCGGGCGAATAAAGAACGACTTTCTGCGGAACGGATTGAGAAGTTGAATAACGCGGGGTTTGTTTGGAGAAAGTACGAGTCAGCTTGGCAGGCTAATTTTTTGAAGCTCTTAGATTATAAGAAGGTACGAGGCGTTGACAACGTTGAGGACGAAGTCCAGCGAGGAGCAAAGCGACGAGATTGTGTCGCTCTCGCTCCTCGCATTAAGAACACTTTTAACTAATTCGTCGCTTCGTTCCTCGCAACGCTCGCCGCTCGTCGCAGGAGTTTGGAGATGTGCTGGTGCCGGAGAGATTTGTGACGGATGACGGAAAAAGACTAGGCGCGTGGGTTACGAAGCAGAGGTTTAGGAGAGAGAGACTTTCGGGAGAACAGAGAGAGAAGTTGGAGGTCTCCGGTTTCGTTTGGGATGCGAGCGCGCAAGCGGGGGAACGATTGAAGGGGGAGGAGAAGAAAAAAAACGGAGGCGAGAGGGAGGAGACGTTGTCGCGACGTGTTGGGAGTTGGGATGATGGAACGCACGTTCATCTATTTCGAGGTAATCGGTATAATGATCGATGGCTTGAGCTTTGGGAGTGGAAGTATATAAGGTTGTTGGAATTTAAAGAGGAGTTTGGACATGTGTTAGTGCCGACGGATTATGTGACTAAGGATGGAAGAAGGCTTGGAAAGTGGGCTAGTGATCAGCGGACTATGAAAAAGAACGATCGTCTTTCGGTTGAACGTTTTGAGAAGTTGGAGGGGGCACATTTCGTTTGGGATGCGCAGGAGGCAGCGTGGGAGGACATGTTTGATAAACTTCTGAAACATAAGGAGGAATTCGGAGATTTGTTTGTGCCGAAGGATTATGTGACGAAGGACGGAAGAAGGCTTGGCAACTGGGTTGGTCTTCAACGAAAGAATAAAAAAAACGACGTTCTTTCGGCTGAACGTGTTGAGAAGCTGAATAAAATAGGTCTTGTTTGGGGTGTGTTGGAGGCAGCGTGGGAGGCGAACTATTTGAAGCTTGTTGAATATACGGAGGAATTTGGACATGCGTTGGTGCCGAGAGATCCTCCGTATGTGACGGAGGATGGTGCTAATCTTGGAGGTTGGGTTGGCGTGCAGCGAAATAACAGAGATATCATTTCAGCAGAACGGGTCGAGAGGCTGAATATACTAAATTTTGTGTGGGATCCGCATGAGGCAGCGTGGGAGGAGAATTGGAAGAAGCTGTTGGAGTATAAGGAGGAGTTTGGTGAGACCAACCCCCCCCCCTCTAACCACCCTCAACAAAATTCTAACACACGCTCGCCCCAGGAGATGTGTTGGTGACGACGAACGTAGGAACGACTCTTGGAAATTGGGTTTGTCTTCAACGGCAGTTGAAAAAGAATGATCGACTTTCAGCTCAACGGTTCGAGAGGCTGGAGGGGGTGGATTTCGTGTGGGATCCGCATGAGTCATCGTGGGAGGGTTATTATGAGAAGCTGTTGCGGTATATTGAGGAAAACGGGGATGCGTTGGTGCCGATAAGTTATGTGACGGAGGACGGTGTTATCCTTGGAACTTGGGTTCAACAGCAGCGGCAGTGGAAAAAGAAAGAAAGTATTTCGGCTGAACGGGTGAAGAAACTGGAGGCGGTAGATTTCGTTTGGGGCGATTTGTTGGACGCCCAGTGGGAGGATTATTATGAGAAGCTGTTGCGGTATATTGAGGAAAACGGGGATGCTTTGGTGCTGAGGAGTTTTGTGATGGAGGACGGATTTAATCTTGGAAATTGGGTTGGGTCACAGCGGCAGTGTAAAACGAACGGAATTATTTCGGCTGAACGGGTGGAGAAACTGGAGGAAGTAGACTTTGTGTGGAATCCGTTGGTGGCCCAGTGGGATTCGAATTATGAGGCGTTGTTGAAATATCAGGAGGAGTTTGGTAATGCGTTGGTGATGAAAGGGTATGTGACAGCCGACGGTGTCAAACTTGGTCAGTGGGTTTCTGATCAGCGGCAGTCGAAAAAGGATGGTCGTCTTTCGGATGAACGTTTTGGGAAGTTGGAGGGGGTAGATTTCGTGTGGAATGTACCCGAGTGGAAAGCGGAACATAAACTTATCAAAAAATGAATATTTGAATTATGAACGTTCCTCTTCAACTTAAATACGCATTCCTTCATCTCACGCTTCACCCCTAACCCCCCCCCCTCAATCTCCCTCATGAAAAACTTCCCCACGGAAACGGGCTCCATCCCCCACCCTTCCATCACCGCCCCCTCAATCCCCACTACCCCCTCCTCAACCTCCACCCTTCCCCAATAAACCTTATCCTCCCCTCCGAAACTCTGCGACGAACGGAGCGAAGCGAAGGTCCTCCCCGTTAGAAACTAGTAACAACGAACATCGCGTAATCCTCGTATTCCAACCTCGTCTACTCACCTTCTTCCCCCCACCAAACCCAAATTTACTAGTCTGCAAAATAACACTAATCAGAGAATCGCCTCCTTCGGAGCGAGTATACCATCGACCGCGACGTTCAACTCCAACGCCTGTTTCATACGTAAACGTATAGTTTGGGTGGAGGGTTATGTAACCGGTTTGAATCGTATTAAAATCCTTCTTCTCCTCTTCTCCTCCGGGACTATTTGGGACGTCATAATATTTTCCGTACTTCTCTCTTTTTTTCTTCTCCCTTTCTCTCCTTTTATCCTCCCTCCAACCTTCTTTTCTTTTCGGCGTTAAACCTTCTAAAGCTATCAGGTAACGTTTATTAGTTATTATTTCTGCGATAGACGTAGCGAGAACGCGAAACGAGCGAACGGAGAGCCGTGTTAGAAATCATTAGTAGGGAAGAAAGACCGACGTCGTTTCGTCGTTACGTCTCTCCTTCTCATAACGTTTCACGAAAAATACCGCATTCCCAATTTCTAGTCACCACCCTCCTCAAATTAACGTACCTACGTCGATCGGTCGATTATAAACAAAACCATCCTCGTAATCCTCATTACTAAATTTATCACCGCGAACGTCTTTAAAAATTCTTTTCATTATCCAACCACCTTCAGCCTCGGCATTTTTAAATATAACAGGTTCCTCCAACACCCGTGGATGCTCTTTCGGGTATATATAAGCACCCCCAAAAAACCCCTTCCCCTCCATAACACCGTCAGAAGTTGGTTTAGCTTGTAAAAAAATCGAACAATCTTGACTTCCTATCTGTCTCCGAGCGAAGCGAGGAGCGGAGTTACGCGTAAGCTCCTCCTCGTTAGAATTGCATATCAATAAAAGCGGCTTGTGCGTTTAAACTAATTTTACTAGCTCAGATGTATAACGGCCACACATAAATTGATTTACGTGCGTATTCCCAGCTCGTTCTCAGCCGCGTTCACTCCGAGACGGAGTGACTCACCTTCGAATAACTCGTTGATAATAGTAAATGAGTTGTGTTCAAGGTGTAAGAACCGTGGGGGGAGGGAATTAAGGAATGTTGGGATTCAGAGGAGGAGGAGATTGTGTAGGTGTTATCGGAGTGGAAGGTTATGGAGGTTGGTGGGGTTGAGAGGGTTGTACGGTAGGTGTATTCTGGAGGGGAGCGTTTTAGAATGGAATTGAGAATGGAATTGAGAACGGAATTGAGAACGGATTTGCTCACCTTTCGTATCACGAGAAGGTGGTGTTAAACTTATTTGACCGGATATCTGCCAAATTCCTTTACCGCCATATTTTGCGTTGAGTTAGTTTTAGACATATCGTTCAGAACTTTAAAATTAACATTGACAACTCACCTAATAGATCACTTTTCTCCATTGCGATATTATATCCTTCGGTATAGTGAAGCTTAATGTGAGGCTTCGTGATCCTGAGGGATGATGGAGCGACGAAAGCTCCACAGGAGATGACGAGGAAGAGGCCAAGGACCAGGATCAGAACGACAGTGTTTAACCCCTTCATTTTTTATTTATACGTAAGGTTATGAACGTAGGCGAGGGTTCTATTGTACAAAAACTGATATTATTCGCTGTGAAGCAGTTGGTATATGACTATATGCGTTTGTGTACTGAGTTGTTGGTCGTTTTTAGTTTTGACTCGATTTTGACAATTCGCCTGGAAGTCAAGGAAGCGCTGTCCTTGCTTCCCGTGTCAAAAAGTTACACTCACTTGTTCTCGTGATAACAGATTACCAGTGACTCTACTTTTTAGGACTTCTCCCATCTCCATTGCCGCAGTTTTCTTCTTCGGCTGAGCGACTGCCCCGAATCCGATCGCTCCTTCCCTCACTTCCCTAAAATAACTCCACTATGTCCCTCCTCCTGTCCGTCAGCAAGCACATGACGTTGTTAAACACGAAGGTTACGGATTTGTTTGGTCGACTGGTGCACAAACGTAAGTAAAAGGGCCAAAGCAGCGTAGGAACGGGGAATTGCAAAACCTGTGATACGCAACTCTGCTCGTCAGATGATCCAAAACCAACCCCGTAACAAACCCACGTCCTGCCGCCCGCATTATGTCAGCAAACCACAAAAAAATATCAAATCATCCCCACACCTCTCCCCTTAATCCTCTAACGCCCTCCCCCCTCCAGGTCGTTTCTTCTTCCTCCTCGGTTCCCTCTCCACCCTCCTCCTCTCCTCCACCCTCTTCCTCCCCACCTTAAAATCTACCCTCCTCCATTCTAGAATTGTCAAATCTCTTTTAATGAGGAGAAAAGCATTCACAAGGAGTTTGTATAAGATCGAGTTACATTGTCATTTAACTGGGAGGTGAGTGGAAATGAGAGGACGGAGAAGGAACATGTTAACAATTTCACGTGAACGTTAATTTCAGTCTAGATGGAAAGATACGCCAATCTATTAAATCACCACAGAAATGTCTAACGTAAATCATTGCTTCTCTGCTCCTCGCTCCTCTCGTCACAGTATTAGAATTGAAACGCTTAACGAATTCCTCAGAGAACATGGTTTACAAAAATACGAACCACCTAAGAGCTTAACATTAAAAAACTGCTTCTCAGCCTTCCCTTTAGTACACTCTGCTATAAAAACAAAAGAAAATCTTAGGAGATTAACCTTCGAAACTCTTGCTGATTTATCATATGCGAATTGTATATATGCTGAGATTCGTACAACACCGAGAGCTTTAAATGATATTAATAAAGCAGGTTATTTAGAAACTGTTATTGAATGTTTTAAGGAGTGGGAGGAGGGGGATAGTAGATTGATTCCGAGGTTGATTGTTAGCGTAGATAGGAGTAAAAGTTTGAGGGAGGCTGAGGAGGTGAGAATAAAATTAAACAACGACAGCGAGAAAAACGTCAGTGTCAGTTTTCGAGCGACCATTTTCGAGGCTTAGGGACGTTCTAACACACGGATTACGTGATTCGCTCGACCCCTCCCCCCCCTCCCAGAACGTCGATTTAGCCGTAGAAGGTTTCCTCTCCCCCACGAACAAATACATCGTAGGCGTCGACCTCGGCGGTAATCCATCCTCCGGAAATTTTAAATCCTTCATCCCCGTCCTTAATAAAGCGAGAGAAAACGGTTTAAAGGTCACCGTTCATTGTGGGGAGGTTGAGAATGAGGAGGAGATCGATGGCGTACTTGAATGGGGTCCTGATAGGTTAGGTCATTTTTTGACTTGTTCAGATGAGCAGTTTCAGAAAGGTGAGAAGCAGTTCGAGGAGCGTAAAGCGACGAGATGGTTTCATGTGACAATTACGGGAGTAATTCGTCTAGCTTGAGAATAAACGCGAGAAGCAGCTTTCATCGCGGAGACAATTCTAACGAAGTAAACACCAATCTGTAAATGTGACTCGCTACCACATATGTCGCAGCTGTAGAGATGGAAATACCTATTGAAGTATGTCCTACGAGTAATATGTTGACTCTTGATTTGCCTTTGAATGTCAAGAGCTTGAAAGATAATCATGGAACGTTACAAAAATGCATGGAATCGAATCACAGTTTCAGCGTATCAACGGATGATTCCGGTTTATTCTCTACTCATGCTGTCCGTGAATTATGGCTTGTTGCGCAGGCTTATGAATTGGATGAGTGGAGGATTGCGGGGATTGTTTGGGATATGGTTGATCAGGTTTTTGAGGGGAATAGAAAGACGAGGGCGTATTTAGCAAGGGATGTTAGGGTTAGGATCAAGAATATGTTGAAGGTGCTGGAGAATGGAGAGAAATGATGGGTATTTTGGCAATAAATGAGGCTTTTCTTTTTCTCCTCCCCCCCCCCCTCTACCCCCGCCACCTAAAACCTCTCTCTCCNCTCTTTCCCACTACAACAACTTAAATATTATTGTCATCCCCCAACATCCCGTCTACGTTAACCCCCCCATCCCCCCCGACCTTCTGCTTCTTCTGCTCCTCGCGTTCCATGCGCATGGCGACGTTCGCGCGGAGCTGGGTGCCGAAGAGATCTTGGCCTAGGATCAGGCAGAAGCTGTTGGAAATAATTAAAACACGTGTTAGAAAAAATCGTCCCCATCCCTCTTAGCGCTCGCACCCCCACCCCACACTACACTCACCTCCACAAAACCACAAACGCAATCCCCCAGATCATGACCATGTACATCCCGCAGTCGTGGGCCAACGTGGGGAAAGTCCCTCCAACCTCGAAGAAGTACGTCCCCATAATCCCCTCCGTCCCGAAATCGCTAATCATCTTAAGCATCGCCCACCAAAGCCCGAAACTAATAAGCTGCCACGTGCACCCACTTCCGGTCCAGCTGACCATCCCCTCGAAGAACTGAGCTCCACAGGATCCCTGGGCCTTATAGTAGTGAGGATAGTTGAAGTATCCGGTTTCACAGTAAAGCCTACCACTCGCTATGATAACAGCGAGCCTGCGATGGGCGGCGAGCTCAGCGAGCGTGTTAGTGAGCGAAAACGAGGAGTGGAGCGACGACGAGCTGAAATATACCACGAATACATCGTCACTTCGCTCCTCGCTGCCGCTCACATGTTCGTTAAAGTACCAATCCCAGTGAAGAGGTCAAGGTTGTAACCCTGTCCATCGAAGATCCCGTATTTGTAGAGGAGAACGGGAACGAAGAAGCAGACGGAAGCGTGCACGATTCCTTCTCCTACCCATTTCATGAAAATAGGTTTGGAAATGAAAGCGTTTGCCTGCGACGAGCGTAGCGAGTCGCAAGAGGATTGACGTGAATGAGTTAAAATTTCGTAGCGGTAATAGTGGCATCGGTATCAAGACTAAAGCTACCAGCGCATCCAGATTACTTGCTTAAAAATCACGTTGGTAGCTCGTGGCTTCGCTCCTCGCAGCTTCTCACCTGCCCGTCGAAGTAAAGCCACGGATTCTTCAAAGCAGTATTCTTATCAACGTCCCTATCCAAAATCCCGTATATAACGATGGGAGTTGCAGTGTACATTGTGTTGTACATTTGGTAGATGAAATCGTGGTAGATGGGTTGACCGGACATCATGCAGAAGAGACCGAAGAGGAATTGAGGGACAACGTAACACACGTTCTTGTAGAACATGTAGAGGCAGACTTTGCAGGTGCGGCGGTAGTTCCAGCGGCCGTGGACGAGGAGGAGCTAGGAGGAGAGGAGGGGGGAGCGTGGAGATTGTTGTTAACGTGTTAAAATTGAATTAGGTGTTGATATTGGGCGTCCACGTTGACACTATAACTAGAAGCGGAGCGTCGACAACGAGGAGCGAAGAGACGAAGCGTCTGCCTACAGATCTGAGCGACAAGGAGGAGCGAAGCGACGAAACGTCTGCCTACACATCCTCGCTTCGCTCGGTGACCTCGCTTCGCTAAATTACGACCGACCATATTATATATACATTCCCAGCTCGTCGCTTCGCTCCTCGAAACCTCGTCGTACCTTGCGGAGGAAGCGGAACTGACCGATTGCGTAGTCGGAGTTGTTGACGGCTTGGCGGCCTTCGAGGCCGTGGATACCGATTCCGATGTGGGCTGTTTGGATCATGGGGACGTCGTTGGCGCCGTCGCCGATGCTCAGGGTTACGACGCCGGGGTCGGCGAATCGGACCATGTCCACGATGCTGCGAGGCGGTCAGCGAAGCGACGAGTTAGAATTAAGTAACAACGAAAAGTAGCACGCTCCAGAAAAGCTACTACTAAGCATACTAGCTCGACGCTTCGCTCCTCGCTGGGCTTCACCTCGCTTTCTGCCTGGGTGTGACTCGAGCGCAGATCACGCTCTTGCAGAGCTTGCAGACTTCGTTGAGCTCTATTTCCTTGTGGTACTTCATGATGGCGCTCAGAGCAGACGTGTCGACGACCAGGGCCTTCTCGTCGTCTCCCTCCTTGGCGAGAGCGAGGAGCTCGTCGATCTTGGCCATGATTGCGGCTTCGGTGGGAACCTGTGAGATAGCGAGCGAAGCGAGCGTGTAAGTGGTGGAATAAAATAAACCCGCTCAACACGTCGCTTCGCTACTCGGCTCGCTTCGCTCGCCTCACCTTGTCGTAGTCCAACTCCATTAAATTGTCCTCCCCACACGCCCTCAACAAAGTCATGCCAGTGTCCAACAGACTGCACGAATATCCAATGTTAATGGCCGTGTCGACCTTGTCTCCCGTGAGCATCCAAACCTTGATGTACGAGCGGCGAGCGAAGCGAGCGTGTAAGTGGTGGAGTAGAGATGGTGAAACGAGGAGCGGAGCGACCACTGTCGTATAATATAGCGAGGAGCGGAGTATCTCGTCGCTGCGTGACCCACTATCGTATAATTTAACTCGTCGCTTCGCTCCTCGCTGTCGTCGTTCGCATCCACACCTTGATGTTGGCGCGCCTAAAGTCAAACAGAGCCTCTCCGACGCCATCCTGGAGTTTGTCCTCGATGGCGGTGACGCCCATGAGCTGCAGGTCCTTCTCGATGAGTTCCATGACCTCCATCCTCTTGGTGTCCCTGTCCTGCAGGGAGTTTTCGGCGTCGGCGAACTGCGACGAACGTAGCGAGGAGCGGTGAGCGAAGCGAGCCGTGTTAGAAACGAGTAGCGACGAAAGTTCTTTAGCATTCAGACTAAAGCTACGTCGCTTCGCATTGTTCCTTCCTTAAATTGTCGCATTCCCAGCTCGTCGCTTCGCTCCTCGTGGTGGCTCACCTTCTGCTTCCAGGTCTTATAGAAGCTCTCCTCGACGCAGGTCTTGCCCACGAGCAGGGTGCGGAGTCCGTCATCGACGTACTGGTTCAAATGCGCCTCGGTCTTCCTCATCAGATCGTCGGGCCTCTGCTTGGCAGCCATCCTCTTCTTCATGACGTTGTCGGCACCCTTGCAGAACAGCAAGATATTATTGGTCTCAGGGTCCCTCAAGATGACACTGCGACGAAAGAGAGCCGTGTTAGAAAAGAGTAGAAAATGATCGCCCTCTTACACTCTCTTACCTGCTCCTCTTCCTGTCGGAGTTGAACTCCAAGAAGTTCAGAACCTCGTAGACGACCCTGCAACGAGCGCGAGCGCAGCGAGTATGTTAGCGGTGGAAATAGCGAAATGAGGAGTGGAGCGACGAGCTGAAATATCACGAATGCATCGAGGCGAGCGAAAACAAGGAGCAAAGTGACTCATGGAGCCTCATTTTCACGAATGCTTCGTTCGCTTCGTTCCTCGCATCCGCTTAACTCGTCGCTTCGCTCCTCATGGAGACTCACTCGTTCTCAGATCCATCAACGCCCTTCTTGCCGATGACCATCTTTCCGCCGCTCTCGGTCCTCTTAAAGAAGAAGCCGAAGTGCTTGGCGGCGTACACGAGCGCGGCCTCGTCGGGCGAGCTCGCCGAATAGACGACCTCACCGTTCTTGCTCTCCTCAGGCAGTACGTCGTGGTTGAGCGCGAGGCTGCGACGAGCGTAGCGAGGAGCAGCGATCGTGTTAGTGGTTGAGATCGCGAAACGAGGAGTGGAGCTGGAATATCACGAATACATCGTCGCTTCGCTCTTCATGGAGACTCATAACGACCATGATCGTCGCTTCGCTCCTCGCTGAACTTCGTCCTCGCAGTTGTTAAGCAGCTCACCTCAAGAAGAACTCGCAGCAGTTCTTGTACTCGGGGTGGCTCTTGTCCTTCATGATCTTGCTGAAGGAGGGATCGATGAAGTTCACGTTGGAGGTGTCCGGCTCTTCGGCAGGCTTATCAGGCACCACCGGAATGGGCTTGTTGTTCCTCTTCAAGAACGACATGCCAATGGCGGTCGTGCCCAGTCCGTAGGAATTCCCGTTGATGCTGCACTTCCGGAAGTCCATGATGTTGCAAGTCAAGGTCCCGGTCTTGTCGGAGAAGATGTGCCTGACTTGGCCGAGCTCCTGTGAGTGGCGAGCGAAGCGACGAGTTAGTTTATAATGTTCATAATTTTCTTAATGTTCTTAATGCTCGTCGCTTCGCTCTTTGCCCTCACCTCGTTCAGGTCACTCCTCTTGACGCTCATGGGGATCTCGTTGATCTGCGCTCATCGCATTAAGATTGGCGTTGACGAGTTAAAATTGGGTGAGGGTGAGAGCGGCTTGCAAGTATCCGGAGTATTCGCGCTAATATCGTGTTCATAGCTCGTCGCTTCGCTCCTCGCTGGGCTTCTTCCTCGTGGCGCCTCACCTCCCCGCTGTGGTCCTTGATCTGGTGGTACATCTCCAGGTCAAACTCGAGCATCCTCGCCTGCCCGAGCTTGCACATGTCGATGGTGACGAGCAAAGAAATGGGGATGAAGTTGGTGAAGATCAAAATGTGCGTGAAGAAGATCAGCACCGAGTCCGACGTGTCCGGAATGCTCCTCTCACTGGCGCCCTCGCCCATGTAGTCGCAGTTGCCCCACAGGTAGCAGGCGCCCTTGGCGGCGTCAGTTCCCAATATGGTGGCATTAACGCAGGCGGCCATGAAGCAGAAGCAAATGTCCACGACGAACATCAGCTTCGTCAAGTCGTTGCTGAGCTTCATGACGCTGCTGACCTTGTTGGGGGGCTCGGCGGCGTTCATCTGGATCTTGGTCTCCTGCGATGAGCGGCGAAGGGGGGGGAGGTTGTGTTAGTGGTGGAGATGGTGAAACGAGGAGCAAAATTGACGGCTCAATATCGTGTTATTCGACTCGTCGCTTCACTCCTCGCTGGGCTTCGTCCTCGCTGTCATCGTACCTTTCCGGTGTAGGCGACGATGCCCCTGACCCACTTGGTCTGCCTCAGCACGACTCCACGGAGGAGGACGTTCTTGGGTCCGAGGGACACCTTCTCCCCGTCGGGACGGGTGTAGGTTCCTTCGAAGTTGAGAAGCCTGCCGAATATTTGTTAGCTTTTAGTTTTAAGCATAAAATTAAAACCATAACCTCTCTTACCTGTTGTTGGGGAGCTCACATACGATCTCTCCGCCGTAGCCACCCATGTGGGTCTTGTCGCCGCTCTTGTCGACCATGTCCTTGTGGGCCATCATGGTCTTCAAGTTCGTCTCGCCGTCCAAGTTGGCAGTCATGATCTGGCACTGTCCCTCCGGGTGAGAGGTCTCCAGGAGGACGAGATCAGCGGGGAGGGGCTCGCGGTTGCGGACCTCGATGATGTCTGTTGGGGAAATAGTATGGTATAGTATAGTGTTGTTGGGTTAGTGTCTTAGGTAGTAGGTCATAGGTCATAGGTTGTAGATCTCCCCCCACCCCTAACCCCCCCAACCAACACTTACCTCCAACCTTGACATCCGACCACTTCGTATCCTGCGGCTCCTCACTATACCTTCCATTGCTCCCCAAAACCCTCGTCATAGTATTATTCTCCTCATCATCAGCTTTATGCCTGCGCGAGCGTAGCGAGTCGCGTGAAGATTGGCGGTTGGCGGTAAGACGAGTTAAAAATTTACGCAGCGGTTTACTAGTGACGATCGATACATTGACTGCTGCTATTAGTGCAGTTGAATGACGAACGGAAAATTAACGCATTCCCAGCTGGTCGCTTAGCTCCTCGCTGTGATCTCACCTCGCTAAATCCTCATTAATCTCCTTCATAGCCGCAATCGTAAGAATGAACATAAGAGGAACAACAGTGGTGGGCTTGCCGTGGGTTATGGAGACCGCGGGGAAACATTGGAGGACGCAGATCATGAGGAAGTAGCAGTTGGCGACGCGGGAGAAGGATTTTATAAGGAACTTGGGGAGGAAGTTTACGGCGGTGTACTGAAGGGGGGGGGGG
>BLQM01000357.1:0-19786 GCA_012489335.1 Triparma laevis f. inornata | reverse complement strand
CCCCCCTCTCTTACTAGTCCTCCATCGGACTCGTGAATCCTTGAGCGAATGCATTCCGATGCTGCGACGAGGGTAGCGAGTCGCACGAAGATTGAAGTTAAAGAGTCAAAATTAAGTAGCGGCAATAGGAGCGTCGGTGTTTACACTGAAGCTTATAGCGCAGCTGAATTTTGAGCGCATCTGTCGTATTAACCCTAACCCTATTACCGGCGAGGAGCGAAGCATAGACAACGTGGTCTCTGCTTTACTAGGAGCGAAGCGTGATGTTCAACTCGTCGCTTCGCTCCTTGCTGGTTTTCGTCCTCGCTGGGCTTCGTCCTCACAGTTCCTCACCTCTTGAATAACAGGACTGGAGTTATTTCCCCTCGCCACGCTGAAGCGATCACGTGAGGACGTCCTCGCATAACCCCAAAAGTTGTACGACTCTTGGCGGCCTAACTCCCGAACACGCTCTAAGTGGTCGTGCCTGTCGAAGACGTTTCCCGGGGTCAGTAACATCATTTTTCCGGCTTCACTGTAAACCGTGAACTGGTAGTTCGCGAAAATGGGCTCGCGCATGGCTTCTTCCACGGTAATACGTTCGTCACTTCTCACGAATATCTTCCTCAAGAGCGCCCACAGTGCGTTACTCATGCGGTCTGGTTTGCGAGGGGGGTCTATGAGGATTGTGCTCCCGACCATGTCCAGCGACATGTGCTCGTCGATGTCCCACGGTAGCTCGTGGCTGCGACGAGCGTAGCGAGTCGCATGAAGATTGGTGTTAGCGAGTTAAAATTGGGTGGGGGGGGGGGGTGGTGGCGTCGATATCTAGACTGGAGCTACTAGCGCAGCGGTATAACAAGCGGAATTAACGCATTCCCGGAGAGGAGCGAAGCGACGAGTTCACAGACAATTCGTTCTCTACTTTACTCGTCGCTTCGCTCCTCGCAGTAACTCGTCAGTTGGTTGGTGGGGGTTGTGGCGTCGACATCTAGACTGGAGCTCCATTACCGCATTCCCAGCTCGTCGTTTCGCTCCTTGCAGTGCCTCACCTGTGGAGGTCACAGGCGACCATGGCGACGGCCCAGAGGTCAGTGGCGGACGAATATTCGAGGCGGCGGTAAGTCTCAGGAGCAATGTACAGGGATGTTCCTGCGATGACGGAACTCGGTTGGGTGTAGCTGTTGGCCTCCGGAGGCACGCACACCGCCAGCTCGAAATCAATAAGTACCAAGTTTCCGTCCTCGTCAACGCAGATGTTCTCGGGCTTGATGTCGCGGTGCACGACGGATCGCTTCTTCATGAGAAGCAGTGCCTCCAAGAGCTGGGCGAGGAAGGTCACGATTGTATCTTCATCGAAACCCTCCGTTTTGTAGAGGGCGCTGTTGTACTTGATGGCGTTGAAGAGATCAAGAGGGTAGAGAGGATAGACCATGCTTATCCGAACTGCAGTTTAGGGTAAGGGGCTTGAGGGGTAATGTGTGGGGGGTGGGTATTGAAGCAATAGTGACAACGGCGAACCACGGCTCACCTAGATCATGAAAAATATCAGGGGCCCTGATGATTCCGGTACGTCCCTGGAGGTTGACATTGTTATAATCTGTCAGGAGCGGCGAGCGAAGCGAGCCGTTTTAGAATTGTGTAGTAATGAAAATGCTTGAACATTTAGACTAAAGCTACGTCGCCTCGCATTATTACTCCCTTAAATTGTCGCATTACCAGCTCGTCGCTTCGCTCCTCGTTGTCGTCGTTCGCTCTCACTGCTTCTCACCTTCGTAAATGTTCTTGAGAACGTCGTATTCGTTGGTGCTATGGAGTTTAAAAAGATTGCCCTTAATGATCACCTCCTTCATGGCGTAGTGTTGGCTCGTGCGCATGTCCTCCACGATGAAAACGGTTTTGTTCTTGGTGTTGTGAATAATCTTGTGCTGCGACGAGCGTAGAGCATTAGCGAGGCGAGGGGGAAGCCCGAGGAGCGAAGCGACGAGTTAGTCTAGAATGTTTTTAACGCTCGTCGCTTCACTCCTCATAGTAACTCGCAGAATTACCGCATTCCCATCCCCCCTCCTCACAGTGCCTTACCTTTACGTGTTCGGTCATGAAGGTCTTGCAACAATCCTGCCCACCGTCATTTTCAAAGGTTAAGCCCCATCGTTGACTAAGCGGTTGCGCCCTGAGCTCGTAAGAGCTTTCGGTGATCCGCTGAATCATCGGGTCCGTCTTGATGCGGTTCCAGAGGAGCACAACTTGGTGGACGGGTCCGTCGATGGTCTGAGTGACGATGTAGTTCTCCTGTTTTAGTGTGTGTTAGTGGCAATGTGGGGGGGGTGGAATTGGAGGGGTTCAATAGTAGGTGTGGAATGACGTTTTTGGGCAATAAAAAGCTGTACAAAATCGTAATTCCTGCACAAAACGCATCAGCTTTAATCATGTTAGGGATTTCATACCGGTCACACAATGGATGAATTTTATAGAGCAGTGCACGTAAAATTCGGTCCACCGCAAGAAGCTGCAGGATTGAGGTACGCATAACGCGCTCGACAAATGACCGACGAAGGACCGCTTGCAGGTCCTCGTTTCCCCAACAGAGGGTCTTCACACTTACGTCAAGAGGATTTCTTATCTTGATTTTGCCGCTGATCTGCGCGGCGACATTGAATTCGTTCGCTTCAAAGACCAGCTGTCTCATCGCTTCAGGCGAGCTGCCCATTTTTGACAAAACACCTGACCAAGAAATAGCAATAAACGACGTTAGAGGTGCCAGTGCCTGAAAAACCTCCGGCGAAATTTCATTTAATGCGGCAATATCGGCACAATTCAAGATGGTGGCGCCAACCACATCATTTATAGAACAAGATAATGCAGTGTGAACATCGGCTTTTAGCGTAATTGAAGCCCCCATGGTGATTTTGCATGGGTAGATGGAGGGGGTTGTTGATTTTGCACGCTCTGACCTGGTAAAATAGTAGCAACTGTATCAAATTAGGAATATCGGACGAACCTGAAATTTGGGAAAAGTCTCTGTCATAATAATTTCTTATCTAAACCTTAAGTCGATAGAACGCGTAGGGACGTATTTGTAGAGTAATTTAGTTTGCACAGCATGGCCCGATAGATGGAGATCAATCCTCCCACACGGACCCCGGTTTCGTGGCAATGATGGTCGCTGGTTTGTTCGTGCTCGGATTTTCCCTAACGGTGTGCGGTTTTCAACCTGCACTGCGGTTATATTTGACCCAAGAGGAGCTGGACGACGCCAGGCTGAGGAGGGAGTTGACGAAGAAGGGCAGGATCAAGCAGCAGATGAAGAAGTTGGAGAAAAGACTGCGGGGATCGAGGATGATGAAGGCGGCAATCAATTCGGCGCAGGAAACGGAAAAACAAATGTTTGTAGAGTAGCTCATGCCTGAGTTTTATGACTTGGTAGCTCATTATGCAGTAAGCAACGTGGTTCACTCGGAATAATTTCACATGCAGCGAGACTAATCCATAACCCTGTCCAGCGAAAATACAAGAACGGCCTTTCACCGCTATGGGCAGCCGCTGGTTATTTTTGTTTTGTTTGGGCGGGGGTGATTACGATAATATGGCGAACGGAAAAGTCAGCAAAAGGAAATGTACGGGGCTCGTCTCTTGGAAACGGGGAGAGATCGGCAGCGGGGTCGATGGGCCTGCGGGCCTCAATTAGTGAGCCGACGCAGTACTCACCATGATCCTTGCAACACCCGGTCAGCGATGTACCTCAAATAAACAGTAAAAAAGAAAACAAAATTTGTAAGAATAAATTGCCGTAATTCGTTCTACTCCCTTTCTACCGTCAATAAAGTTAGTTTCTCTTGACGTGGACGCGTGCCGAAACACTCTTTTACCACGAGGAGTAGAACGATTAGGTCACCCCGGTCTTAACGCGTCATTTCATTCCCTACCCCCTCCTATAGCTCGTCGTCTATCTCCCCGTCTCCAACGTTTAATTGTTCTCGCACTTAGCGATTTTCTTCGCGAACTTTCCACTGCAAGCCGCAGGCTTGTCTCCGGTGTAAGCGTCGCAGATGTATCCGAAAAAATCAGTTTCAGTATCAAGATCATACTGTTCTCCATCAATAACAACCCAAGGAACATAAGTGTGATCAGAAGGAGTGGCCGCGGCAGCCGCTTGTTGAAGCTCCCAACTCTTATCGGGGTCATCATGGCAAGCGGAGATACCGTCCCAGTCGAGTCCCTGTTGAGTCGCGCAGGTCTCGAAAGCCTTATCAACAGCCATTGCACCGGAGATCTTGTCGAAGCAACCGATGAATGTAAGGTGATCAGTGGGATCGGGGTAGAGAGAGATTGCGCATTGCTCGTAACTGTTTCCGGAGCATTCATCTTCTCCATGCTGTGGTGAATTTCGGGGTGGGGGAGTGGGATTTGTGTGTTAGACATGTGGGTGTTTTATAGAAGTTCTCTCTCGCATTAAGAAATTATTTATGAGTGCAGGGCAATAAACGAGTGCGAAGCAGTTCCGCGTAATGTAAGGCTGAGATAATGCATAACGAAGACAGATCAGTAGTGTACGTTGAATTTCCAGGGCGTGCGCTGCCTTGACACTCAAACCTAATTTCTTACCTGGCATGTCATACTATCAGGACCATCATTAAGATGAGCGTTTCCAAAAGGAACAACAGTAACATTCATAACATCACTTCCAAGAGCCTCGTAGGTGGGGATGAGGTCGTCGGTTGTGAATTGCTGGCAGCCGGGGCAGTAGGCTTCAATGCAGAGGAGGACGTTTACGGGGGAAGCGGCACGGGCCATAGAGGCAGCGGCGAAGGAGACGGCGAGAGTAAGCTTCATTTTTTTCTGTAGGATTTCCGGGGGGTTAGAAGATACATTGTGTAGGTTTATATGCCGCGGCGTCGGCGACGAAGAAGGAGTTAGCCGAGAGTCAAGTCGTTTAGGAGGATGTTTTCATCGGCGTCGAAGCTCAGCGGCGATAAGAGCAACGAGGTCAAGAGTTCCATAATCTCTCCAAACGCTCTCTAGGATAAGTTGGATCAGGTGATGGAGGATAGTAAGGTGAAGGAGAAGGAGGCAGTGGCAGCGGCGGCGGCGGCGCAGCTATCAGATCGATATACCGTGATTGTATTTTTTAGATCAAGGTGATGGCATGTCGTACTATCAGTCCGTTACCACGAATATAGAATCCTTTCTTAATCGATAACGTAGAGACAAGGGGAAATGAATACGGAGCAGTCAAGGGTATGTTTTCCTGAGTACGAAAACCAGGAAGACGCTGAGGGACAGTAAACTTACTGTTTTGGAGTTGTAATTTACCCCCCTCATTTCCAGACAAGTGAATATCTTAGTTCCCCTTCCAAAAATGGAGATAGCACTCTTCACTTTATCCTGTCTACCTTGTCTGATTTATCAGCGTCGAGGATTTCAGAGTTTGAGAGGATATGATTCGTGTATGATAGGTGATACAGGTATGTTATCGTTCGATACTCTCTTGGGGCGTATGCACGGTCTACTTCCTCTAAAAACAACGTTCGTGGTGGCCTCGTAAGCAGAAGGATTTCTCGTCGTCCCTAGCCCCCTGTATGTTCTTCCTCTCGATATTGGCCTGTGACCCGTTGACGACGTCCGATGTAACCAATCTTAAGGAGGAGGCACGTCCTGTGACTCTCTTCTTCTCTCTAACACGTTACCTTTTCAGTTTACCCTCCAAAGATGTCTCAATCAAAAATATCAATCCTCCAATCAACTCCTTTACGTCCTTCCGATATCGTTATAGCAACACATCCAAAATGTGGTACAACTTTAATGCAGCAAATAATCTTAACTCTCTTAGCCTCCGGTGATAAAAATATAGTTAAAGAACCTATGGTATTATCAAAATGGGCTGAAATGACTGTATCCAATTCCAATGTTTCAAGTCTTACCGATTGGATACCTGATCAATCTACACAACCAAGTATTGAGACACCAAGGAGGGTTATTAAAACACACGCACCGTATCACCTTCGTCCATGGTCCTCCCAATCCTCCGCAAAAGTTGTTGTCGTCTCTAGAAATCCGGGAGATGCATGTGTAAGCATGTGGCACCATAGTCTTGACATTCCTGCGTTTCGTTATACAGCTAACTTCAGTCATTTCTGGAATTTTCTTTATTCAAAGGGGAAAGTTGAACATGGTAATTTCTGGCTCTGGCATTCAGGATGGTACAACTACCTTCAGAATGGTGGGGATGTGCTGTGGGTTAAGTTTGAGGATATTAAGGAAAACCCTGAACGTGAAATTCGGAGAATTGCTGAATATTGTTGTATTGAGGTTAGTGATGAAGTTATTTGGAAAACAGTTAAAGCTAGTAGGTGAGAATTCGTGCATTTAAAGACAATTAATTTTTAAAATGCACGAATTTTAACACATAATCATCTCTATCACAGTTTCAAGAATATGAAGAAGACGGCTGACACGATTAACGCTGATAAAGCATCAAAAGGCATCCGATTCAAAAAGAATCACATCCGAAAAGGTGAATCTGGGAAGTGGAGGAAGACATTTGGAGAGGAGAGTGATGGGTTTGAGATGTTTCATGTGGGGAAGTGTAGGGAGTTGGAAATGCCTTTGAATTTGTTTCCGATGTAGGTTTAGAAGATTTTTGGTTTTTGATTTTAAAGTTAATTTTATTATCTTTCGTGTTTACGTTTTTATGTGATTTGAGGTTGCCCACTCGCTTGGTTTTGTATTCGCATGAATCGCACTGGTGCCAAACGACGTCGATGTCGTGCTTATATTGTTTATGTGATTTTAGGTGGTCGGCTGTTTTTACTTTGTAATTGCATAAGTCGCACTGGTGCCAAACAACGCCAATGTTGTGAGCATGTTGTTCGTGTTGTTTGATCTTGCCTGATTGCTTGCACTTGTATTCGCATAATTTGCACTGGTGCCAGACGACGTTGATGTTGTGAATATCTTGTTTGTGTCTGTTTAGGCCGCCAGCTTGCTTTGCTTTGTAGTCACAATTATTTTGGTTGCAAGAAAACCAAACCACATTGATCCCATGCTGAGCAGCCTTATGATTCTTTAAAACAGCCGGGCTGCTAGCCTTATATTAACATCCTGCTACCTCATACGTCCATATGATGTTTTCCCACTTATCCCGTTCCACTCCCTCCACCCAAGTGGACATCCTCTTCTTCGTATGAGTTGTAATACTCCTTGCCTCTGCCTCCTCCACCTCTCCTAAAGCTTGTTCTTCTTCCACGCACTCAGCTGTAGTAGGCACAACTAGGTTGGAATCATTTCCAAACCACTGCCTCCATAGCTCTCGCGCTATGGCGCTGTGCCTCGCCTCCTCCTCCTTGGATGCAAAGATGAAAGACATGCTCGATCTCAACTGTAAAGTTTGTCGGGGCAGTGATCAATTTGACCCTCAAATCCAATACACACGCACCCGATGACAATATATGCACGGGAGATTGTTATTCAACGTAAAAATCGACCCCTATATGGAAATCTGAACCAGACAAAATGCAGGCAGAAGTCCTGAAATCTAAATTTCCAATTGTGTTTTCATTAATTGGTGACTTCCCGTCACTCTACCGCATGCCCATTGTCTTTTATATCAAAAGATACAACAGAATTTCCCTAATATATATTAAATTACTTATATCTTGCACGTTTATTATCTTAAAACTAACACTCTCCTTTCACGCCGCACAATACCAGTACTCAAACTCTTACCATCCACAACATGAACCTCCACCTCGTCACGCTAGCCCTCCTGCTATGTTACGTTTACTCTCAACCTCAAGTTGTTGGTGGTAGGAAACGTAGACAAAGGGTAAGTATTTTTGTAAACAGTTCTTCACTCAACAAAAAATCAAAAACGACACTAACTCCCCCCCCTCTCTAGTTCGGTATGGAAGGTTTAATCCAAATGGGCGACACAGAAATAACCGCCGCAGAATTAAAACGCGCCGGTGTCCTAACCGATAATGATTTACGCGCTGAAGATAGAAACTCAGCAGTAAATTCAAATATTGTTATGGAAGCGGAGGCTAAAATGGCTGAAGGGGTTGATAGGAAACCGAGTATGGTTAAGTTACCGGGGAGGGAGGAGATGCTGATGTTACCTGATCGCGAGAGTGTTTTGAAGTGAGGCCAATCAAGGAGCGAAGCGACTTACACTATAGAGTGCGCGCATTATTAACACATAATTAACTCGTCGCTTTCTTGTAACTCGGACATTTCCTCGGGCTCCTCGCTATGCGATGTCGCAGGTTTGAGTTTTTTAGGGATTTCGCGAGGGAAGATGATATAGAAGGCCAGATTGAACAGAGGGAGAAAGCGTGGTGGGGTCGGTTGTACATTAATAACTTCCCTTTCAGTATTCAGTATTTGAGGGGACATTTCGGTGGTGGAGCTGGGCTTGGTGAGTATACTCTTCTTTTGTCTGAACCAGAGTTGATGTGTGATTTGAATCTCTTTGATGCTGTGATGGAGAACCAGGAGAAAGTTAAGGAGCTGAAGGACGCTGGGCAGAAAGTGAGAAGCAAGAGGAGCGAAGCGACGAGCTACCAACATGATATTTAAGCGAGCAATCTGGATGCAATAGTAGCCTTAGACTGAATGCACAAGCAGATTTCGTCGATACGCAATTCTAACTCGCTAACGCCTATCACCATGCGACTCGCTACGCTCGTCGCAGGTTATTATCGTGGCGAAACGTGGGAACTGCACGTACGGAGAGAAGGCGATTTTAGGAGAGAGTACTGGCGCTGACGGAATCCTGTACGTTAACGATGAGGAGGGGGTTTCTCACCCTGCCGCTCCTGATGTGCGCGAGTTCAAGGAATTTACGCCCTCCATGATCAGCCAGGCTGAGGGCGACTATCTGATCAACGTGCTTAAGCAGACCGGTGGAACCATCAAGGCGAGGTGAGCCTTCGGACCTCTTCTCGTATATATATCATAGTCGCATTCGCTCACCCCAACCCTTCAGATTCGTTCCCGTCGCTTGCGTGGACGAGCCCAAGAACCTCAAGACGGACAAATTCTGCCTGCCCACTACGCAGGAGGAGCGCGATTTCGAGGAAGCCATTAGTTACGGAGGCGTCATTAAGTCAAGCGACGGAATCGCAGCGGACTTCTTGCAGGCTCACTACGGGTACCCGCTGCCGGAGGGCACGAACACATTTGGATTGTACGAGGGCGATGCCTGCGAGAGCCTCGGAGATGAGAAGGTCTTGAAGCACGTGCTTGTGAAGCGAGGCGGCTGCAGCTTCCACAACAAGACGCTGAACTTGGCGGAGGCTGGGGCAGAGGTCATCATCATCGTTAACAACGAGCCCTTCCCCGATCGCCCGGGGGTGGGAAATCTGTGGGACAGTTTGGTCATATCCTCGTCCGTAGTTATGGTCGGTTCTGATCAGGGAGAGGCCATCTGGAAGAGCATGAAGGGCAACGGGGGGGTTGGTGACTTGGTCTTCGAGAAGGACGACAATGTTAGGTGAGACTGAATCCAACACGACGAGCTATAATAAACACTTTACTAACTGTTCGCTTCGCTCCTCGGCTCGCTTCGCTCGCTCGCTCACAGGGTCGATCTCTACCGTCAGCTCGCTGCGCTAGTCAGAAAACCTATCGGAGACGACGGAGGTTTCCCCTTCAAGAAGAAGGAGAGGGCCAAGTTGATGGAGACCATGAAGGAGGATATGAAGAAGTTGGGAGCGAGCAAGGGACTTTGGGAAGCGTACAAGGTCGCCGCGAAGAAGGGCGGTGTCAAAGTCAAGGTGGAACTATAAAAGAAATAATTTAGGAAATATTTTTCTTACAAAATTATAATGAATGATTTGATTGGGATCTTAACGCTAAAAATACAAAACATGAACGCGCACGCGCAAGAACTTGCAAACACAGGGATGGGCTACCCCTCCTCGCTCACACTCTCATCTCTCTCAGTCCAAAGTGGTTTGATTGCCGGACCTGTCAGGCGCCTTCATCTTGATGATCTTGAGCGTCGGGGACGGAGTCAGCCTGCTGATGTCCTGTGGCGTGATGAAGATGAACTGCCTGTGGATCATGGACGAAGCGACCTCGACGAGGGTGTCGAGGGCGATCTTGCGGGAGACCGCGTCGAGGAAGACGTCGAACTCGTCCATGACGCGGAACGGGGTCTCCAAATTCTCCCCTAATGCCAGCAGCAAGGACAAAGTGGTGAAGGAGCGCTCTCCTCCGCTCAAGGCCTTGACGTCGGAGGTCTGGCTCGCCTCGTGCGCGTCCTTCTGAACGGTCAGCTGGAGCATCTGCGACGACGAGCGAAGCGAGGAGCGGTGAGCGAAGCGAGCCGTGTTAGAATTGAGTGGTGTGCCATTGTAAAAAAAGTCAAATACTAGCGGTACTTCATTCTCAGCTCGTCGCTTCGCTCTTCGCCGGGCTTTTAGAATTGTTTAGCAACGAAAGTGCTTGAGCAACTGTCGTCGTTCGCTCCTCCCACCCCCTCACCTTCTCCGTATGGTCGAACTGGACCTCCCCGCTGCTCCCCTTCTTGTTCATCATCTCGCCAAAGACCTGGTTGGTCATGTACGCGATGTGCTTCCTGAACGTCTTCCACTTGCGCTTCCTGATCTTCAAATCGTGCTTCATCTTCTTCAAGTTGCCATCGACAGTATCAATGCCCCTCTTTACACTTGCTAACCCCTCGCGCGCCCTACTGAACTTATTCCACACCGCCTTGGTGTCGGCCTCCGAAATCCTTCTCTTCTTCCTCTCCTTCTCGAGCTCCTCCTCGTGCTTGGTCTGCTTCGCTCGGAAGTAGGAGGAGGTCTTCATGATGCGAGGGCGCTCGATTTCGTCGAGTTCGGCGTCGGTGGGCTGCAGCGAGCCGAGGACGAAGTTCGAGGGTTTGAGGAGCGAAGCGACGAGTTAGTATAACTTGCTTAGTATCGTTACTCGCGTAATTATCGTATTCCCAGCTCGTCGCTTCGCTCACTCCTCGCTGCGGCTCACCTCCGTCGCCTCCATGTCGTCGTTGTCGTCATCGTCATCGTCGTCGTCCTGCGACTGTTGCGTCTGGGATTGGGACTGCGACTGGGACTGGGACTGGGACATTTCGTCTTCGTCCTCCTCCGCCTGTGTGCGAGGGGGCTCCTCCATCAACCTCTTTCTCTTCTTCTCGTTGCTCTTGTCGATCCGCCCCTTCTTCCACAGCAGCGTCTTGCCGACCTTGATCATGCCGGCGAGCTTCTCCGAACTCTCGACGACCTTCTTCTCCGCCTCCTCCAAGTCGACGAGGTAAGACGCGAGCTTCTTGTTGCCCTTCTCGAGCTTGGCCTCCCAGGCCTCCATCAGGCCCTGTGGCGAGAGTAGCGAGCGGTGTTAGAATCGTGGTGTAAAGTCTCGAATGTCGCTACTAGCAATAGTCTCAGCTCGTCGCTTCGCTCCTCGCTGGGCTTCGTCCTGGTGACTTCGTACCTGGCTCTCCTCGATCTCCTTCATGACCGTGTCCAGCTCGTCGAGGATCTTCTGGTTGCGCGCGGCATCCTCGTCGAGCTTCGCCTCCACGGCCTCGATCTCCGGCGCCTCGTCGTTGATGGCCGTTTCCTTCTCCTCGATGGCCTTGGTCAGGTCTTCGACCTCGACTTCCGTCTCGTCCACTTCGGTTTGCAGGTGGGAGTGGTCTTCCTCCTCGTTGTCCTGCGCCTGGTCCTCGAGCTTCTCCTGCAGGTCGTGCAACTCGTCCTTGATCTTGGATTGCTCCGTGAGCAGCGTCTTGCTGCTCTTGTTGTAAGCATTCCAGGACTGCACGAGCGTAGCGAGGAGCATTAGTGAGTTGAGGAATGGAGGAGGGGGTTAGAGTTTAGAATGTTCTTAATGCAAGGAGCGCGTAATTGTCGTATTCCCAGCTCGTTGCTTCGCTCCTCACTGCGGGCTTTGTCCTCGCAGCTTCTCACCTTCTTCTCGTCAGTAGCCTCGGACTTCAAATCCGCGATGTCGGCCTTCTTCTCCTTGTACTCGGCTTGGAAGTACTCGAGCTGCTGCTTGGCGTCGACGAGGGCGGCGGCGGTGTCCTTTCCGATGAGGGTTCGGTTGAACTCATTGGACTTCTGCAGGTTACTGCGCAATGAGAGGTAGCCGTTCTTGAGCTGCCAGTGGTCGCCCTGGGGGTAGAAGTAGCACTCCTGAATGTCGCCTCCACGGACGGATTTGCGGCCGCCGCTGGTCACGATCAAGTTCTGTGTAGGGGGGGAGGGGGGGGCGTGTTAGATATTTGTTGGAGAAGCAGAGGAAATATAATATAATAGCTTTCGTACCGTCTGGCTGATCTCCTTGGTCGGCGCGAGGGCCTTGCGCTCAATCCTGCGACGAGCGTAGCAAGTCGCACGAAATTCGGCGTTGATTTGTTAGAAATGTGTGGCGGTGATAGTGATGACGCTGTTGCGTTAGAAGCTACTAGCGCAAACGAATTATGACCGTAAATATTGTACTCCCAGCGAGGAGCGAAGCGACGAGTTAATAGTTCACAGATTCACGTTCTCTACTTTACTCGTTGCTTCGCTCCGAGTTCATAGATATCACGTTCTCTACTTTACTCGTTGCTTCGCTCCTCATGGAAACTCATTACAACTGTAAATATCGTACTCCCAGCTCGTCGCTTCGCTCCTCGTAGTTTCTCACCTCGCCGAATCGCACAAAAAGTTGTGAATCAAGTCCTCCGTAATGTTCAAAACGTCGAGGCAGATTTCGACGCCCTCCGCTCTCGCCACGTTGATGTCGTAGCGCGCCGATGGCCTTTGGTAGTGGATTGGAAGCTCTTGGCTGCGGCACTGGGTCTCCTTTCTCATGCGGCGGAGGATAGCGACGTCGGCGTTGTTGTCGCAGACGAAGGAACCGAGGGCCATGTTGCCGATGGCTACTTCGGCGAGCTGTGCGAGCGAAGTGAGTCGCATGAAGATTGGCGATTATGAGTTAGAAACAACAATAAGCGACGAAAAGCGGCGGAGACAAGCTACTACCAGTATTATCAGCTCGTCGCTATTCGCTCCTCGCAGGGGCGTTCTCGCCTCTTACCTTCGCCCACTTCTCCTTCCCCTGCTTGATCTGCAGGAACGATCCGATGGGCCCGAAGACGTTCCCCTTGAAAATCTTCTTGCGGTGTCCATGGTTGATTTTCGCAACGAGTTCCGGCGCCTTTGATCCGAACATGGCGAGCGACCCCGCCCCGCTCTCTTTCGAGAGCATCTTGAGGAGACCCTCTTGCTCCTTCATTTGAGCGTAGGTTTGCTTGATCTGGACTTCTCGGTCCGTCACGCGGTCGTTCTTCTCCTCGTAGGAGTCTTGGATTGAGTTGAGCTTTTCTTGGTATTGGACCGCCTTCTCCTTGTTGGCTTCGAGCTCTTCCTCCAGCTCCTTCTGCTTCTCGATCATCTTTGACTTCTCTCCTTCACTGGATCCCTTGTTTGCGAGGTAGTCGTCACGAGCCTTCTTCAGGGCGGTCTTCGCGTTAGCGCAGTTCTTCTCCGCCTTTTTCAGCTCCCTCTTCAATCCAGAGAGCTCATTCTCCATCTTCTTCACGGGCTTTTTCTTGGATCGGAGCTCCTCTTCGAGGTTTCGCTTGCTCTCGACGGCCTTCTCGGCTTCCTCCGAGAGGACCTTCGCCTTCTCCTCCCGGGTTTCCGAGTCCCCAGCGGACGGTTTCTTGGCCTCGTGATCCTGCAACGAGCGAAGCGAGTCGCATGAAGATTGCGATGACGAGTTAGAATTGGGTGACAGTGAAGGCGGCGTGTGCATTTAGACTAAGGCTACTAGCGCAGATGAATTACGACCGCAATTATCGTATTCCCGGCGAGGAGTGAAGCAACGACTTCATAGACAACGCGTTCTCTACTTTACGAGGAGCGAAGCAACAAGTTCATTAACCATGAGTCCTCGTTCATAGACAACGCGCTATCTACTTTACTCGTCGCTTCGCTCCTCATGGAGACTCATTACGACCGTAATTATCGTATTCCCAGCTCGTCGCTTCGCTCCTCGCTGCGTCTCACCTTCACCTTCCCCGCGAGCTTCTCGTACTCCGCCTTGAGCTTGTCCCTGACTTTGTAGTGCGCCTGCTCCTTTTCTTCGACCTCGTTGACGAGGGCGAAGGCTCCAAAGATTTTGTTGTTGGATATTTTCTCCTCGATGCTGCCGAGGACGAACGTCCGAGGAGGGAAGGGGGGAGTTAGTTTGGAATGTAGGTTAGTGCGAGGAGCGTGTAATTATCGTATTCCCAGTGAGGAGCGAAGCGTCAAGTTCACAGGCAAAGCGTTCTCTATATTACTCTCTCCTCAAGGAGCCTCGTTACGACCGTAATTGTCGTATCCCAGCTCGCCACGCGTAATTGTCGTATTCCCAGCTCGTCGCTTCGCTCCTCGCAACTGCTTAGCTCTCACCTCTCGAGCTTCAGGCACTCGTTCCATTCCGCTTCAAGTTTATCAACAATAACCTTCTGCGGTCTCAAACTCTTAATCATCGCCTCCTTCTGAATCTCCAAATCCTCAATCGAATCATTAGTACTCGAGTACTGTCTGGAGATTCTCTCCAGTTCGGTGGCCTTGCAGAAGAAGGCGTACTTGTCTTCTGGTTTGCCGGTGAGGAATTTCTTGGATTCTTCTTGGTCGAGGACCGCGACGGGGTTGTCAACTTGGATGTTGAAGAGGTCGAGCATCATGTCGAGGTCTGCTTTTTTCTGCAGCGGGGTTAAGCAACGCCAGCGAGCGTACCGACGTAAGTTAGAATGATGGAAGTTATAGAATGGAACGTGATGGAGATTTCTTTTGTTACCGTGCTCTTCTTCCTATCCTTCTCATCCAACAACTTATAATCACTCCCTCCATTCTTATCAATAACCCTCTCAACCGTTACATAATCCCCATAAACTTCATGCTGAAAAGCGTCACTCCCCTTATTTAGTAACTTAACTCGGAGCTTGGCGTGGGTGGCTTTGCCGTTGTGGTTGATAAGGGAGGAGAGGGAGGAGGCGCGATTCGTGCGACGGGCGCCGGCGCCGAGGCAGATTTGGATGGCCGCGAGGACGGCGGATTTTCCGGAACCGTTCTGAGGGGGTGGGAGGGGGGTTAATGTTAATGAGAAATGTCATTGAGGAATCGTGAGAAGCGAGACCGTTGTTTTCTTCACCTGTCCGTTAATAAAATTAATATTAGAACACAGATCAACACTCATCTTCTTATGGCACATGAAGTTTTCAACGTAGACCTTGATGATTACCCCGGCTTCGGGGGGCTTGCCGACGGGGTTGATGTTGTTTAGGGTCATTGGGGCGACGTTTTCGGAGTCGGAGAGGTCGGAGTCCGAGTCCGGGTCCGCGTTGGGGGAGAAGGCGTCAGCATCAGCGTCGGTAGCGAGGGGCTGGGTTGAAACGTTTAGGGTTAGATGTCGATGAAAGTGGTTCGCTGATAGGGATAGAACGGCTCATACCTCTTGGGGTTGGGTCTCGACTACCTCCATCTCATCGTCCTCGTCGTTGTTGGCATTTGGAGTTGGAGTAGGACTGGCTTCTAACGAGAACCGGGCACGATTTGATTCAGGCGGCCTCTGTGGGTTGTTGGGTTGGGGGGGTAAGTATAGTGTGTGAGAGGCGGTGTGGGGGATGAAAACGAGGGAGGCGGTTGGGGTATTGGAGGGAGCTCGGCGGCGATAATTAAAATTGTGATTTAAATTACAAATAAGTAGTTGATGTTGCTATTGGAGGTATTAGGTGGTAATCTTACATCGGGGTCCTTCCTAGCCGGACGTTTGCGTCTGGGAGGCATGTGCGTGTGAAATGGAAGAATCAGGGCGAAATTGGACTGGGAAATTCTGACAAACGTCGATAGAGCAGTTGTTTGGGGTGTCAGGAGAGATTTTGGGAGGAGGGCGATCGGTTCAAGTTTTCCGATAAGTTGTATTGGTCTCCAGAATAGAATTTAGCAAGGTTGCCTGATCCTGCTATAACAGCCTCGGGTTGATAGGACAAGGGCAGGTTTTAAACAACAATAACAACAACTCGTAAACCCGCTCCTCCACCATGTCAGCTCGCGACAACATGTTCGATCCTGATGGCAGCACTAAAGCGTCGATCGACGGTATAAAGGATGCTAAACAGAAGGAGGTGAGGCCCATTCCCGCAGTGAGACGCAGGCATTGTCATTAACTCCACAATTTACAACTTACAACTCTCCTCCAAACCTACCTCCAGCGTCACTACTTCGCATACCACTCCAGCTTCAACGTGAACGATTTTCAAGGTATCTACCACACGCATAAAATAAAGCACAAGTTTCCCATCCCAGGGACTGCACTTAAGAAGGAACAGGAGAGGATCAAGTTTATGGAGAAGAGGGGAGGGATTTTAAACGAGGAAGGTGAGTAATGAGAGGACGAGGAGGGGAGCGACGAGCTGACAAAACACGATTATACATACATTATTCATACTAACTTGTCGCTTCGCTCCTCTCCTCGGCTCGCTCCATCCCCCCCCAAAGTGAAGAAGATCACGAAGAAGCACGACAAGCTCGCAAAGGTTAAAGAAAGGCATATTCGTTTAGCTTCCAATCTCGAATTCCAATCTCGCGTGGGTGATATGATTCGTCGTGTTGGTGGTGTTCTGGAGTCTGCGCAGGAGACAGTTCAAGGGTCGCCGCCGAAGGTTAATCCGGCGTTGGCTGCGAACGGAGGGAAGGAAATGAGCGAGGAGGAGAAGGCTATGAAGGAGAAGAAGACTAAGGCGGCGTTGGAGGCGGCGGGGGCTGGGAGTGAGGGGGACGATGATAGGTAAGTGGTGTGAAGTTGAGGAGTGCTCATCATGTACATTATAATTCTAACGCATGCTCTGAGCACAGCCTCGCAACTGAAGTCACAAACGGAGTCGAGAGCAGGAGCCTTCGAACGAATGAGACAGGCTTCGAACCCAAGTACGTGCCAACGTTCTGGAGGCTGGTGCACGCAGGAAAGTGCAACCACGTCGCCAACTACTTGAGCACAGGCTTCCCGCACATTGACGGGCGGGAGCCCAAGTTTGGCAACACGGTCCTCATCAGCGCCATCAGGAAAGGAGACGTGAGCATGGTTGAGACGCTGCTGCGCTTCAACGCTTCGACTTCTATGGCGAACGACATGTGAGACTCGCCCATCCACTGCTGCTGGAGGTTTTGGGACAAGGCGAGCGAGAGGCTGCCGGTAGAGCTGGGGGGAGACCTGGAGGAGGTGAGAAAATGCGAGGACGAAGCCCAGCTAGGAGTGAAGCGAAGAGTTGGAAATACGACAATTACGTGCTCTTCGCACTAACATACACTCTAAACTAACTCGTCACTTCGCTCCTCGGACTTCGTCCTTGGCTTCTCACTATGCTCGTCGCAGGACAAGGAGAAGGTCCTGCAAAAGTGCGCTGAGATGGAGGAGAGGGCAGCAAGGAGGAATGAGCAGGAGAAGGCGACGGTCGCAATATTGAGGTTATTGCTGAGCCACGGCGCTGCCCCGAACTGCAGGGACGGAAGTGGCGCAACGGCTCTGCATGACGCCGCGAGGAGGGGCCCGATTCAGGCGGTCAAGATGCTGCTGCAGTTCGGTGCTGATAGTTTGATGCGCAACGATAGCAATCAGACAGCTGAGAGGTGTGCAATCCAGCAGAAGCAGGTGAGAAGGGGTTTTGACAGAGCGAGCGAAGCGAGGATGTGAAGGCGTCAGCCGCCGCGGCAAGCGAAACGAGCCGAGGAGCGAAGCGACGAGTTAGTTTAAGATGTTCATGGTAATGCGAGGAGCGTAGAGTTCATAATCTTCGTCGCTCCACACCTCGCTAGTTTTGTAATGTTCTTATTGCTCGTCGCTTCTCTCTTCGGCTCGCTTTGCTCGCCCGCTGTTAGGGTTATGAAGGGTTATGAAGAATATTTCATTCTAACTACTCGTCGCTTCACTCCTCTTGCTTCGTCCTCAACTATAAAACTATAGACTGAGGCGGAAAAACTGCTGAAGAACTGGCAGCAATTACTGGATCCGCACAACAAGGCCGAGTTCTTGAGCGAGTGGAAGTCGTTCTTGGACGACGTAGACATCCCCATCGTCATCCCCAGCGCATCGGCCAAGAGGGTGCTGGACGATCTCATGATCCAGGAACACCAGGACACGCTGTCCCGGTGGAAACGCGTCGGCATGCCGGTCGTGGACGAGATCGTGAGTGGTCCGCTGACGGTGCCGCTGGAGGCCAAGGCGCTGATAGACCCCGAGAAGCAAAAAGCGCTGGAGGGGAAGAAGGGCAGGGCGTTAAAGATCAAGGCCAAGAACGAGGACTACGCGAGGGTGCAGAAAATGCTCAACGAGGGTAAGGCGCAGAAGGAGGCCGACTCCAGGCTGAGCGTGAGGGAGAGGAAAGTGAAGAGGGCCAAGGAGGTGAGGGGTGGGAGGATGAAGCCCAGTGAGGACGAAAAAAAAGTCCAGTATGAAGCGAAGCGTCGAGCTGATAATGCTATTAATGTCAGTTTCATCTCTCACTTCGCAGCTGTCAGCGCAACTAACACGGCTCACTTCGCTCGCCGCAGCTGGTCGCCGAGAAGGAGAGCAACGTCGCCCAGACCAAGAGGCTGCCGAAGGAGAGCAATACTTTGGAGGTGCCCTTGGACTACTACTTGCAAGGGAGGGTGGGGGGTGGGTTCATAGAGAGGAAGGCGGATAAGAAGAAACTGTCAAAGGACGAGCTTGTTGGGGTTGGAGCCAAGAGGAAAAAGATCGAGGAGGAGAAGAGACGAATTTACAGAATGACTGTGGGAAAGAAGCGGCCGGATGGGGTGTTCGACAACTTCGGAGTGGGCAGGGCGTACGACCAGTCGCCCACGATTGTTGATGAGAGGCACAGGGCGGCGGCGCTGCAGGTGAAGGACGACGGCAGGAATTTGAAGAGTATGACGAGACCGTCCACGAGCAGTATCATAGGCGTGCCGCTGAAGAGGGAGAAGGTGAGGGGTTGGGATGAAGAGCGAAGCAATGAAGAGCGAAGCGATAATTATTACGTAAATCTAACTTGTTGTTATTTGTTGCAGACGGCGGAGGAGGTCGATCTGGAGAGGAGGCGCAGAGCGGACGTCGATAAGAGAATTATTCTGAGACAGAGAATGAGCCAGAGGGAGGCGAGCCAGCAAAATAGCGCCATCGAGACGTTCCAGGCGTCAGATCCCAGCAGCAAATTGAGGCAGGAGGCGGCGAGGAGGAGAGATCCGAGTATTTCTGGCGCCTTGAGGAAGCAATTCTGCGAGGACGAGATTCTGCCGGCCATCCCACCGAACCCGGACGTGAAGCACGCCAAGGCGCTGATGGAGGCCGGGCACGATTTCGACGATCTTGTCGATTTGATGAGCCTGCCGAGCGCCCAGTACGAGGCCATGATGAAGGAACTCGAGGAGCAGAGCTTGGAGCAGAAGGAGGACATCAGCTTGGAAATGAAGGAGAGAGGATTGATAAAGTTCCACAGTTCCACGCACATGGCAAAGGCGAAGGCGGCGAACTCAAGATTGTCAAGGATACATAAGGTCATACCGGAGGAGCCGTGGAGTGCCATAATTAATGCGGATTACGAGGATCAGATGGGGTGATGATTGTGTGAAGGAAAAAAGGTGGATGGTGGTGGGAAGGAGTGTTGTTGGTAGTGCGCTATATAATTTAGTGAATTGTTTGTTGAAATTTGTATGATGAAATCAGTTATTTCTGTTATTAGTGTAAGTGTTATGGTTTGGAGTTATGGTTATGGTTATGTTTATGTTTATGGTTATGGTTAGGGTTATGGTTATGGTTATGGTTA
>BLQM01000356.1:21227-41606 GCA_012489335.1 Triparma laevis f. inornata | reverse complement strand
CCCCCCTCCTTCATTTCTCTCGATCTCGAAATGTCCGGTCTCCCCCCCCCTCCCTCCTACCTAACTCCCCCTAAAATCCGCTTCAATCAAATGCTAGAAGGTATAAAAACTTATGTACCTTTACAAATTGGTTTAACTATATTCACTGAAGATGATTCTGATCAGTTTAAAGCAGAGACGAGGACTTATTACTGTTGGAATAAATATGATAACGATTTTGGGGGTTTGAATAAAGTTGGGTTGAATGTTAGTAGTACTAATTTTTTGGTGGGGAATTCTTTTGATTATAATAAATGTTTTAAGGAAGGTGAGAAGAAAGAGACGACTGTTTCTGACGCCGACGACGTCTTTGATAGAGACGAAGATGAGAATAAGATTATCACGTTCTAAATATCCGGAGGCTGCGGGTTCTCCCTCGTCCGCCTCTTCTCCGTCATTCTGTTCGCCTCATACTTCAACTCCACCGCTGTACCTCAATCAACGCTAATCCTCAACTCACTCTTCTCCAGGTCTTCCCCTAACGACTACTCAAGAATGTGAGAAGATTCGCTCGAACTTCGAAAAACGTTACCCTGTTAAACGACCGCTTAAACAGGCTATACCTTACCCTCCAATTCCAACAAGATACCTTCAAAAAATCTCCCAAACCTTAACATCGGTCCGAACCTTCCTCGATACATCCTCTCAAAATTCCCTAACCCTCTCAGATACCTCCGACTACGATTTCCGTCGTCTCCGTAAAACAGTAATAGAATCTGTCTGGCTACAACTAGACGTTGAACGTGGAATAGTTCATCGGAGGAGTGAAGATGATAAGGAAAAAATGTGGAAGGAAATGAGGGAGAAAGAGGAGGAAAAGGTCGAGGAGAAATGCTTTTTGAGTGATTTATGGAGGGAGATTAGGAAGTATAAGGTTGTGGTTCATTTAGGTATCTACGACATTCTATTTTTAGAGCATTACCTTTCAAGTCCGATTACCGATTACGATGATTTTATGGGGAGACTTAAAGAAATTGATGTAGTTGATACGAAACATCTTGGTAATAAAATCAGAGCAGGAGGTTTCATCGAGAACTACGAGAACGGTAGTCTTGAAAAAACGTATAAGTACTGGGAGAGGGAGAAAGTTAAGGATTACATTGAAGAAAAGGAGGAAGGGCAGTATCACGACGCTGGTTGGGATAGTTATTGTACGGGGTACGTTTATGTGCATCTTGATAAGGCTTTGAATGTTAAGGATTGGTTGAATACTTTTTATGTTATGAAGTGTTATTATACGTATTCGGGGGAGGGGGCGGATTGTGATGAGGTTTGGTTTTATAAGGTGCGGGAGGGCGAGGAGACGGGGAAGAAGGTTTACGAGTGGAAGGAGGAGAGATATTTGGTGGAGAAGGAAGAGAGGAAGGAGGGGGGAGGGTGGAAGGCCGTGGATTGGGAAGGCGAGGAGAGGGTTGGGTGGGTAGAGTGGGTTTTGGGGAAGAAGAAGCGAAAGAGGGACGATTAGTTATAAATATTCACGGCTTGATTTATAATTTCGAAATTTAAAACAACGAACTTTTTTGTCACAATAATAAATGTTCTTCTCTTAGTCGTGAATCATGATCATGACAACCAAGGGTACGTGACCTTAAGGGCGGCGAGCCTCTTCTCGCCGCCCTTGTCGTTACCAGCTAGCTCCAGAAAATGGGCTAAGTTCTTTACACTCTGTTTTGTAGCTTCACTCTCCTTCCCAAGCTCAGCGACATTTCCATCGACCACTTTCCTAAAATAAACCTCTGCCTCTTGAAGACCCCCTTTCGTCGCGTAAATAATAGCGATGTTCATCACGGTGCCAAGCGTACTCGGACGAGTCTCCCCAAACGTTCTCTCCTTCCCCTTCAAAGATCTCTCGTAATACTCCAACGCCTTCTCGTAATTCTTAAAATGATCATAAACTCCTCCCAAATTATTCAACGTAGTAAACGTATGCTTGTGGTCTTCTCCAAACACCTTCATCCTCCCCGCCAAACACCTCTAGTAAATTTCCTTCGCCTCCACATACTCTCCGTTATCCTTCAGCTGACCACCAAGTTGGCTGAGCGTATCCAAAATTACAATATTCTCCTCTCCTAACGGATTCTTCAACGACGTCGGCCAAAGCTCGTGCTCGCCAATGGTGCTCAGAAATTTTCCAACATCGAACCCCGCGATCGGCTTATGGCAGAGCGTGCACGGATCGCCTCTCTGAATCAATTCATCCGTACACTCCCTGCAGGTGGCGGAGTGATTGCAGGAGCGTAGCTTCACGTTGCGGATGTTGTCGAAGCAGATGATGCACTTATCTTCGTCATCGTCTTCCTCCTTGGCAGAACCCTTCAGAGGAACGGGAGGCGCAGGAGAGCACAGCGGGTTTGGACGGGGATTGGCTAGAATAAATTTTTAGGGGCGTTTGGTGTATTTTGAGGGGGTGAAAGGGAGACTGGTGGGGTAGGAGTGTACGTGGAAAGTGTGACAGACCTTGAAGTTGTGCGTGGGACGGTAAAATCGACGAAACTGAATTTGAGGGAAGGAAAATCTGAGAAAAGTTAGCAGTCAATTTCTTGAAATTGCGTTCCACGATGTCCAAGTCTGTAGCCTCTGAGTCTCGTGATCACAACGAGAGCCGTAAATTGAGTGGGAAGAGGGGAGCGGAAGACGATGAAAACGAGGACGAGGAGGAGGTTCTCGTGGTCCCGCCGGCCGAGAGTTTGCCAATTTCGACGACTGTTTCCACTGTCCCTGTGGTGGTTGACGAGTTCATGTTCACGGAGTCGTTCATGATACACTTCGTCGAGTACGTTCCGAGGCACACGTTGATGAGGCTGAGGTTGGCGACGAAGGGGTATCGGGATGCGGCGGATGCGTTGATCGACAGGGGCGTGAAGAGCGGCAAGATTCTTGTTCACGATGGGAAGGATATTAGTTGGAGGGTAGCTGGCGCTCGAGACGATAGGAGGGAGCTCGTAACGCGGGTGATCTTCCTTCTAAATATTAAGAAGGTCGGAGAACGTACCTGTAAATATGTCAGCAATCTCGTCGTTGTTGATTTAACATCAATTGGTCAAACCACTTTCGCTGGTTGCTCCAGTCTAGACAATGTCGATCTCCTCCACACAAACCTTCAAGAATTAGGTTGGGAAGCCTTCGCAGGTTGCTCAGAACTAAAATCGATGACGATCCCGGACTCGCGTCAAATATTCGGCGACGATGTCTTCGCCCACTGCTCCAAGCTAGTCCCCTCCAACATTGACATTAGCCTTGACAATGAAGACTATGTTACCTCCGAAGTCGTCACCCTCCGCCTCCCAACAACTCCTCTCCGGCAACAACTTCCTCAACAAAGACAATTTCCGCAGGCTAATCGTCCCGTACCTTCAGAGCGACACGCTCATGACGATCAGGTTGGCTTCAAAGCCTTGGTCACGCGTGGCGGATGCGTTCATTGACGATGGCGTTGAGAGCGGTGCGATGATTGTTCACTGTAGGAAGGATATAAGTCGAGAGGACGTCCTGGCTCGAGAGGAGAGGCGTAAGCTCGTAACGCGAGTGATCTTCCTTCTAAATGTTACGAAGGTCGGAGATCGTGCCTGCAAATACGCCGAGAATCTCGTCGTTGTTGATATCCCCGAGGGCGTTGAGAGCATCGGTAGAATTGCCTTCTGCTTGTGCCGTAGTTTGAATACCGTATCGTTCCCGACAACGTTGAAATCAAATTCGCGCGTTTGCCTTCGCTCGATGCTCTAGTCTAGAAAATGTGGATCTCTTGCACACAAACCTTCAACAATTAGGAGTAGATGCCTTCTGGAACTGTTCAGAACTAAAAACGACGACGATCCCGGACTCGCTTCAAATACTTGGTCGCAATGTCTTCCGCTTCTGCTTCAAGATCGTCCCCGCCAATATCAACGCTCGAGATTACGATAGCAATTGGGAGAAACCAACGGATGCGGCGTCCGAAATCCTCGCCCACCTCCGCTCCTTACAAACATAAACCCGTTCCCTCCCCAAAAACCCCAAACCAAACCCCCCCCAAAAATTTGCATTAAAACCCCCCCCAACTACTCAAACCCCCTCAAAAACTCTCCAAACTTCTCCCAAACCCTCCCCTCACTCTGATAATCCAAATAATAATAAAGACTCGCCTCAACTTCCACAACTCTCCCTTTCTTTCAAAGCATCGACCAAATAACACCATAGATTAAATGATCTGAACCATCCTCTCCCCCCCAGCCTCACTAATACTAACTTCCCCCAACTGCCTCCTATACTCCATAATATCCTCCGCATCCTTCTCCATCCAACATACAAGCCTGTTAAACCACGTCTGACTTAGATGAGCAGTACGAAGACGTGCGTGGTGGACTTTGAAAACCGCGATTGTAAGGAGACTGCCGATGAAGACGTCGAGAGTGTAATGGAATCTACTACCGATAATAAAACAATATCCGATGAAGGTAAAAATCCAGACGAAAAATTTACAGGTTGTGAACCTCTCCAAGTCATTTAATTTATTAGTTAACCTTCCGAATTTTGAGAAGAGAGGATCGAAAGTTGTTAAAGGAGTTATGTGGGAATAACAGTGCCAGGTCATGGAGCAGAGGGTTATGTTGACGGTGTGACCGGAGTACATTACGTCAGCGCAGGTTACGGTTTGACCGGAGATGATGCGAAAGGCTGAGGAGCGGAGGAGCGAAACGAAGCATTACGTTAATGATTTTTTCTAGCGACGAAAGTGCGAGAGCGTTTTGAATAAAGGGACATCGCTACATTGTTACGAGTGTAATAGGAGTACTCTTAGCTTGTTGTCACGCTCTGAGTGAATTCTTACCTTCGTAAAAAGGTGAATATTGAACGTCGGTTATGCAGTAGTCTGCAGGGTTGGGGAGCTGTGGTAAATTACAACGAAAAAAGTCTCCTCGTTAGTATTCTTCCTCATTACTATAAACGCTCGCTCCCAACAAGCTTCTCACTCACCATGGTTGATATAATAGAGAAGGACCTGAAAATGAATAACGTCCCTAGGCAGAAGATGTGACGGCGGAAGATTTGACGGCGGATGCGGTGGTTTGAGGGGGTTAAACCGAAGAAGAAACGGACCAAGGTTAGGAACATAGCACCGTAGCAGGCTGCATCGGCCTGGGGGAGGAGGGGGAGGGGGGTGTTAGAGGTCATGATGTTGCGAAGAGAGGATGATGAATCACGAGCGAAAACTCACCAGGGCAGGATCGAACATTGGGAGAATATCGAAGCCGACATCTGGAAGGGTGTGAGCGTCAATCTGAGAGCTCCTGTACTGCGCATAGACTTGGACGACACAGTTGACATACTGGAGGGGGGGGAGGAGGAGTGGAATTAGTGAGAATTTTGTTCCTCGTTAAAGAGTACTGGGTGTGTGTGTATCGAGCTCTCCCGTCAGTGATAAAAATTTAACACGGAGCGTCGTGCCGAACTGACGGCTGAGCGAAGCGAAGCTGTGCAACCGCACACACGTAAATAAAACCAACAAACTCCTGCTATAACTACACGATTTCCCTCATTTCCCTTAATATATCCCCGAACTTCAGATCCTATCCCCACGTCAACATTAATTCCCCTCATAAAACACTCCAACTCACCATCCCAAAGAACAACCACAAAAACGTCACGAAAAGCGGACTCGTAATGATGTCCTTCAAGTTTTTTAAAGTGAAGAGGTTCTTGAGACCGCCGGAGGGAAGGCAGGGGATTAGGGTCGGAGGAGGTGGGGAAGGTGTTGACATTTGGAGTAGAAGATATTGGAGAGGGAATGTCGGAGAGTGTTGGGGGTTTCGGGAGATTGTCTGTTTAAGTAAGGTAAAAAGTGCGGGGAAGTTTTACTACTGGAAATCAAACGTAGGGATGACCAACAAGTAAAACAAGTAAAACAAGTAAAACAAGAAATTTTAGTTAAGCCCGAAGTCCCCAAACTCATAATAAGGGATTTTAAGGGAGATGGCCGATTTTTTAGCAAAACACTGCGTCCTCTAGTTCAACATGGGTAAGTCTCCGCACACCACAACTTCTCACACCCAAAACTTCACCCTTCAAGTGCGTGCTACAATATCCAACCGCCGTCTTCTCCTCGAAATGAAAGTTATATAGGAAGTTTCCTCGTAAAATTCTCGTCGTCGATTTTTGTGTTGCTTTTGAAAGGATTTTGTGGGAAGATTACGGTTTGAAACGTGGTTGAGGGTGGGAGTTGGTGCGGGTGGGGGTATGGGGTTCGTGGCTCTGGGGGAATCGCGTTGGGGGGGGCGCGGGATTTTGGGGGAGAAGAGGTTGAATAAAACCACCAACGGCCACATTTCGGGCCGGAGGGGGGGTTGGGGGTTTTGGGGTTAGGACGGGGGAGCTGGGGAACGGTGATTTGTCAACCTTGTCTAACCCGCCTGTTCCGATAGCCTCCACCAGACCCCCTAAGCGCGCAGCGAAAACAGCCACCGCTGAGAAGAAGAAGGCAGCCGCGTAAGTTTTCGGGTCCCAGGGTGTCGTTATGTTATTGAGAATTCGGAAGTCTAACCCTCGTTTTTGTACCCTCGTTCGTCGTCGCAGGGCGGCCACTAAGTCTCCCAAGAAGGCGGTTAAGAAAAAGGCCAAAACTGCGGCCAAGAAGGCGGCTCCCAAGAAGAAGGCGACGAAGCCTAAGGCGGCTCCCAAGAAGAAGGCGACGAAGCCTAAGGCGGCTCCCAAGAAGAAAACTGCGGCCAAGAAGGCGGCTCCCAAGAAGAAGGCGACGAAGCCTAAGGCGGCTCCCAAGAAGAAGGCGACGAAGCCTAAGGCGGCTCCCAAGAAGAAGGCGACGAAGCCTAAGGCGGCTCCCAAGAAGAAGGCGACGAAGCCTAAGGCGGCTCCCAAGAAGAAGGCGACGAAGCCTAAGGCCAAGCCGGCGAAGTCGAAGGCGAAGGCGAAGGCATCGAAGGGGAAGGCCAAGCCGGCGAAGTCGAAGGCGAAGGCGAAGGCATCGAAGGGGAAGGCCAAGCCGAAGCCCGCGAAGAAAACGACCACGAAGAAGGTAAGGGGAAGGGAGGGGGGAAGAGGGGGAAGAGAGAGAATAATGTGCTCGACGATGATATATTTAAAACAACGCTGATGGTCTGAATACGGCGACTCCCATCAGGCAACTGTGAGAGGAACGTCACGAGGAGACCCCAAAATCTGCCAAAGCGGCAGCAATAATGCGACTGAGAGCACACACGAAAACGCGACCGCCTCGCTCAATTCAATATCTTCGAATTCTAACACCTCCTCCAACGACGAACACATTCTCACGATCTCTTCGATTCAATAGGTAAGACGCATTTTGACGTTTTGAAGAAACCCGCCAAGAAAAAGACCGCCGCCAAGAAACCCGCCGCCAAGAAAGGAAGCAAGGCCAAGGCCAAGTCGTCAAAAAAGAAGTAGGTACCACATGAACAAGCTCGAAACCGTGATTAGCGCGAAGCGAATTGAACACCAATGCATTAGGAGAGAGGGAGTGGGGGAGACCATAAGGGAAAGGAGAGGGGACACAAACAAATCACGATTGAATCGCAAAACTCAAACAATCTTTTTATTCTTATTATTCTTATCCCAAACTAATTACATTGCCCTACTACGTTAAATGCCCGTGTTGACACCCGTATAACAAACACATCACGACTGTTTCTTCTCATCCCAATCATCATCCATCATTATCGCCTTCATCGCCGGCTTAACATTCTCCTTTCCTTGTCGATCGCGGCGGTCTCGAGCTCTCCTTAGAACGTCTTTAGGATCTTGACCGGTTTGGTTCATCACGTCGATGAAGCGAGTCCCAAAAACGTAGTCGAGGAGGGGCGAGAACGGCTGAGAAAAATTGCTTCCGGGGCAGACGTTGTGGTGGATCTCATGGTCGGAAAATCCGAACATATCGTCCTGCTCTTCGTCGTCGGTTGCGCACTGCGAGTCGCATTAAGATTGACGTTGATGAGTTAGAATTGCGCTGCGAAAGTGGCAGTATCGATATCGAGACTGAAGCTACTGACTCAGCCGAAGAATTACGAGCGCAAATGTCAAGTGAGCGTGGCGAGGAGCGAAACGACGAGTATAGTTGAGAACGCGTTCATAGACAACGTAACACGCGTCTCTACTTTACTTGTCGCTTCGCTCCTCACGGAGCCTCATTACAAGCGCAATGCCAAGTTCGCAGTTCCTCACCTCCTCCCGCGGGTAGGCCGGGTCGGACGAGGCGCGTCGGTGCTGCTTCACCTCTCGCCACTTAGACTTCCAGAACCTCTTCGGAGTGTGGTCGATCACAGTCATCATCGCTCCAATGCTCGCGACGATGGAAATCTCAAGTATCGTCAGCTTGAAGATGCCGACAGCGCTCACGCCGAGGATTATCCCGACGAACGCGGCCTCGAACGTTGAGTTATAGTAGGCGCCGAGGGTGTGGACGGGCATCAGATTGTGGTGTCGTTTGTGGATTGGCTGTGGGTAGTGGGGGGAGGGGGGGAGTGAGAGTTTTATTTTGAGACGAATTAGGAGGTGAGGGGACGAAATGTTGTGTTCTCTCAGCCGCACAATTGCCGCCGCTCTAGAAGAATCAGGAGTCTCCGCAGTGCGCTCCTTTTACGTACGTCAGGTACGGGAGGCGCTTTCAGAAAAAAAAATCCGTTTTAGTTATATCATCATCGAGCACGTCCAAATCATCGTCGCTTCGCTCCCCACTTCTCACCTTCAAGAACGACACCGTGTGCATCGCCCGGTGACACGAGTACTCGACGATGTCGATTACTAGTATTCCGACGATGAGTTTTCGCCAATCACACGTCAAGTGCAGGGCGTGCTCCTCAATGAAGAGACGTGGAACGGAGGCTAGGAGCTGGACGCAGTCGATGAAGAGCTGTGTCATGACCATGTTTCGGACGGTGACCTTGCCTGAGAGATATTTTGAGTTAGCAAATGATGTTTCACCTTTCGCTCCAACAATACACGCCACGATTGTCGACCGAATGTGACTCGGAGTTGATCTCACCTCGATAGTCTTTATTCGCCCCCACAAGGTGCAAGCCACCAGCAAATAGCCAGAAAGCGAGGCTAGGGAGGACCAAGCAGACGATGAGCGGCCACCCTACGTCTCCAGCGGCGTACGTTGAGCTTGGGTGGAGCATCACAAATAGTCGACGGAAGAGCAACGACTAAATGAGATTGGATATTTCACGTTTCCTAACGTATCCACAGAGGAATGGGAGGGATGAGCCAAGAGTAGATCACTACAGGAGCGCACTAGACTGGAGCACTGAGGGAATGGCTTGATGTTTGTCACAAAATCGACTCAATGCCGATCCTTCCAGATTTGGATTTTCACTGAAATCTTTCTCAGCTATTTCTGATCCCCATGGCGACCGTGAAGCGTGAAAAGATGTACGATGAGGATGATGCGGAGTACGTTGATGAGATCGAGATTAATATTGAGATTAAGCGTGAGGAGGGGGTGATGTTTGGGAGGGAAGAGGAAGATCATCGTGGGGGGGAGCGGACGGGTTTTGCGGCGGTGAAGGAGGAGAGGTGCGGGTTGTGCGTGAAGGCGAGTGAGGAGAGGATGGTGTTGGAGGAGAGGGCGAAGCGGGTTGAGGCGGAGCTGAGGGAGACGAAGGCGGAGTTGAGGGAAACGAAGATTGAGGTTGTCGCGTTGAGGGTTGAGGGAGGGACGGGACGACGACGGCGATGGGGGAGGGGAGGAGGAGGGGATCGAGGATGAGGTAGTTGTTGTTCCGGTTGCGAGTACGCCTGCGAATTCGCGCGATCGTTCGAGTGGAAAGAAGAGGAAGGCGGCGACGCAGGTCGAGAAGCAGCCTCGGAATGTCAAAAAGGTGAAGACCGCGTTGCCGATGGCAAAGACTCCAATCAAATGCCGTCCCTATTATCTCTGGACGGCGGAAGAAAATGCAACGCTCGTTGAGGCTGTTGATGATCACGGACTCGACTTTGACCGCATCAAGGCTGAGGCTGGTGCTCGCCTTGGTGAACGGCACAAGCACTCCGTGATCATTTCAACCACGCTCACCCAAGCTCAACCAAAAAAAATAGCTAACAATTAAAAAAATCCTGATTTATTTGCATTAAAAACTATTCACATCACAGTAACTTCTATTTTATTTAAACACCTCCTCCTTCGGAACGTGCGGGTATACCAGCTTGAGCTCGTCGATGCTCATGATGAGCTTGCCTAGGGTCTCGTAGTACACCCCGTTGACCTCCCAGCCTCCGTAGCTCTTCCTGCTGGGCTTGAGGAGCACGCTGGTGATCTCCCCGTTCCCGCTGAAGCCTGCGGCCGCCACCCGGACCCACGTGATGGCAAGACATCCTGCCTCGTTGCTGAACCTGATGAGGAACGTGCCGACCTTCTTCCCCCCCAGCAGCTTCAGGGCCTCGTCCCTCTCCACGAAGCCCATGATCGCGTACTCATCAGGGACAGCCTGCAGGTAAAAGTTCTCGTCGTTGCCGCCATACGGATTGTGTGCCAGCCCAGATGAGCGTCGAGTCGAACCTGCAATGAGGAGCGTAGCGACGAGTTAGTTTAGAATGCGAGGAGCGAGATCGACTCTTTGACTTCGCTTCGCTCCTCGTTGTCGTCGCTTCGCTCCTCGCAGAGCCTCATATCGCCTCACCTGACGCGTCAGGCAGACTCAAAACGACGTCCCATAATTCACCACAGCGCGCTACAGCGCCCACAATCCCGCCCCACCACGTCCACAGCTCGCCGAAGAATCGGCTCTCTTCTATGTACCCGTTGCTGCTTCCCTGAATCGCGAACTTGGCAGACATGATCTCCAAGCACTTGACGGAGAGGCGGCGCTTTCCCTTCCCGCCCCTGAGCACTCTGACCTCGTCAAAGTCCCTTGCGAGCCAGTATCCCACGTCGCTCCACTTCCCCCACTCTATTCCAATCTTGCCGCAGGCGGACTTCCAAGTGGCCATGCACCTGCCCCTGCTCTTAACCTTTGGAATCACAAGGTTCAGGATCTTGTTGCTGTCAGCGACGAGATTCAGGTCAACGAGTTGTGCCGCCACTTCCTCTATTGTTTCTACAGCGAGCGTAGCGACGGGCATTAGCGAGTCGCATGAAGATTGGTTGTTAACGAGTTAGAATTGCGTAGCAACGAAAGCGGCGGAGACAACGAAGAGGAACGAAGCGACGAGCTGCATAGTTCTGTCTCCTAGCTCGTCACTTCGCTTCTCGCTGTCGTCGTTCGCTCCTCGCTGGGCTTCGTCCTCGCGGCTTCGTACCTGGCAGCCCGCCAATTGCCTTCACTATGCTGCTCTCTGACAGCGCCTGCAGGGCGTTGCCCTCGTCGAAATCCACAAACAGCCCGCCGTACATTTCACTGGCGTCGAAGTTCCTCGGGCACCTGTGCGTCAAGAGCGTCGCCGTGTGGTAGTTCGACAAGGGCGGTATGCGTATCACCGTCTCCTGGCAGTAGCACCGCTGGCTGATCCTCTGGCTGTTGGGCCCTGCGGCGAGCGAAGCGACGAGTTAGTATGAAGTGCATATTATAGCGACATATCCTCGTCGCCTCGCTCCTCGCTGGGCTTTGTCCTCGCTGGGCTTCGTCCTCGCTGGGCTTCGTCCTCGCTGGGCTTCGTCCTCGCTGGGCTTCGTCCTCGCAGCTTCTTACCTCCCCAGCCCTCGCCCACGTCCACTAACTTCTCGAAGAGCCCGTTGCGGCCGGTGGTAACGACAACGATCAAGGGACATATCTTCACCAGGTTCGCAACGGCGTTCCCGAAGCGAAAGGTGGAGCTCGACAGCCAGAGGTCACAGCCGTCAATCAAAATCACTGTGGTGAGGAGTGAAGCGACGACGATATTAGTTGGTTGTTGATCCATTCATTCCCAGCTTCGTCCTCGCTGGTCCTCGCTGGTCTCACCTGACCGCTGTGTCACCTCCGCTATGGCCTGCGCGAACGATGTGGCCCTGGGATTTATGGCGTTCCTGATGATGTCCTCAAAGGTCTCCTTGCACCTATGCTTCCTTCTGCGCCCTGAGCCGCCCACGTGACCCAGCAAGTCGGCGTTGTATACTGCTGCGAGGTTGAATCGATGTGCCCTCTCCCGAAGGTATCGGAGCGCAAATAACGCTATCTGCGTCTTTCCTATTCCAGCCTGCCCGGTCAGGGAGATTAATCGCGGGCTATCTACTACCGTCAGCGCGCTGACGATCTTACTATATACCTTGTGAATCGTTGTTCTATGATTCACCGTGTTGCTATTCGGTGGAGGGACGGACGAGGGGAGGAGTGGTGGGCTAATGTCTCTGAATTCTGAGCACGTTGTGTTAGCGAGAATTAAAACGTAAAATGTAACTACACAGGCGAGCAAAGCGACGAATTGAACGAGGAGTTTCAATATGAGCGGCGTTTTCGAAGAGGCGACGAGTTCTTCTCAACGAGTTCCCTCGTTGTGTTTATGACGCCTTCGTAATCTCGTCTTTTTAACAGACGCTCGCTTTCAAATTGCTCATCATAGTAAGAACCCGTTCATTCGGACTCGCTCCTCGTTGTGTTTACGACGCCTTAACAATCTCGTCGCTCCGCTCCTCGCTCCGCTCCCCTCAACGCTCGCTCACCTACAGGAACCGCCCTCTCCTCCTCCTCAGCAGGAAACATCACCTGACTATGGTCACCCTCCCCAAGCAACAAAAACTGCTTCGTCACATCCTCCCCAATCTTCGTCTCCGAGTGTCTATTCTCAAGCATACTCCTATCTCTCGCAACCTCGTACGCGCTTTCTACACTCCCCCCTGCTATTAAACTACTATAAAACGTTTCTGCAAATGTTCGGGCTATGTTATCTAGTATGAATGTGTTGCTGTCGACTGCTATTACGTGGGGAATTCCGGCGGAGACGAAACAAGTTGCGATCGATGATGACTGGCAGGCCGACACGAAAACTGCGAGGAGTGGCGAGCGAAGCGAGCCGAGGAGCGAAGCGATGAGTTAGTTTAGAATATTCCGAATGCGAGAAGTTCGAGCTCCGCATCCTCGTCGCTTCGCTCCTCGTTGCGTACCCAACTTGAGAGATCCGCCTCTCCTCTTCGCGAGGACACTGCTCAACCCTTCCCTCTCCACTGGCACCGTGCTCCCATCATCATTCTCCAAAGTCAAGAACGTGTCGGTTCCGTGCCCAGAGTAATGCAAAATTGTCAAGTTCGGGGTATCTGTAATCACCGTCAGGAGCGACGAAGGCGAGCAGGGCTGGCAGGAGTAATCCATCGCCAGGCCGTTCCTCGCTTTTATGGCGTCCTGGACGATTGAGATTGAGATTGAGGATTGAGTTAGCACAAATATAAGGACACATATTTACATAAATACATAAACTGCTGATAACCAACGCCCCCCTCAAAACCACAATCAGCAACCCCAACACCTGCGGCTGAAACCAAAACCCTCACCTCCAAACTCTTTTTAATACTAACACTCTCCTGCGCCAAACTCAACGGCGGGTGAGCGTTGCTCTCCCCAACTTTCGTCACATCAACACTGCTCACGCTACTAACTAAATCAGGAGGAGGGGGAGTGGAAGGGGGAGGGGTTGGAGGAAGAGACGACTCCAGAGGGATCAAAGGATCAGACTGGAGAACTGCGAAGAGGGGATTGCGGGATGGGGTTGTTGGCCGTGGGGGGGTTAGGCCAGGTTGCATGGCGGTGAGCCAGGCGGCGGTATCGCCGGAGTCGAACTGCATTGGGATCGTTGATTGGGTTATGGAAGATCGATTTTTGGGAATATTGCTGAAAGGCTTACATGTTTATAAAAGGTTAGTTAACGCGGTTATTATAACGAGAGGAATTGGTGGGGATTCATGGGCGAATTTTCGGAAGCTGAGGCTTCCATAGCTGTTATGATCTACAGCGTGAAAAGTTTGAGACAATATCTTAATTTGTTGGCCGTGATCAGTTCGGGGTCCGTCCCCGTGTTGTGTTTGGGGTGATCCAGTCGGATTAAGGGGGGGGATTTGCACAGACGTGGGACTTGTGTATGGTATTTACATGCGGGGTGTTGATTCGCGCAAATATCTATGAGACTCTTTACATGTTCTAACTGAACCGCTGCACGGTACAGGTGTCTAGTTATCCGTTTAGATAGATACGCTTCACATGTCTCGTTCTCTTTCCACTGAGAGTTACTTTTCAGTTTCCCCCTCCGAGCGATCCGAACAGCTTCGTAATGTTTCCATGTATTTGAGATCCGTGGTTTTGTACAACCCGAAAGACCAGAGTAAAGGCAAACCCCCAAAGTTTCGTGGAAGTGATGCAATGTCGGTGTTGATTACTAGCGGTTTAGTTGATAGTGAGATTGACGCTGGTGAGATATTGGAGGAGTTGGAGAAGGATGGGTTGGTGGTTCCTAGTAAGGGGAATTTGAAGAGTCCGAAGAAGGTCGGAGATCGAAAGTTTAGGTGAGCGGCGAGCGTACGAGCATAGCGAGCCGAGGAGCGAAGCAACAAGTGCGAAGAGTGCCGACGATGATTGGTTCTAACACGATCCGCGTACGCTCCCTCCCACCCGCCACAGGTTCAGCGAAGAAATAATCAAAAGGGAAGCAGGTATAATCGAAGGCCTCAACGCAGTAGACGTCACCGGAAGCCCAGCGAAAGGCTCCATCTCAGGATACCCGAGTCCCACCAAGGCAGGAGGGGAGAAAAAGGTCGAGTGGGACGGAGACGTGGGTGGGGAGGAGGGGAGTTCGGGGAAGCTGGTGAAGTTTTCTGTCTTCGTTCTTGCAGTCGGAGGGTTGTTGTATCCTGAGGAGCTGGCGAGCTTGTTTGGGGGCGTTGTTGGGGTTGAGGGCGTGAAGCTTTTGGGGGCGTTCGTGTTGGGCATTAGTGTCTGGAACGTGATCGGGAAGGGGGAGACCGGAAGCGGAACCAAAGGCATGCATGCACATAACATCAAGTCCCCCACCAAGAGGGGTAGCATCGACGACGGCTCGGAGGTGAGGCGAGCGTAGCATGCCGAGGAGGGAAGCGACGAGGATGTGGAGTTCGAGCGACGACGGATCGCATTAAGAACGATCTAAACTAACTCATCGCTTTGCTCCTCGGCTCGCTTCGCTCGCCGCTCCTCACAGCTTCAGACTCGAATCCGCAGCATGTCAACTCCCGAGGATCCTAAAATCCCAAACCTTGACATCAAGGAGGTCCCGAAGATGATCGAGAAGATCACCGACGTACTTATTCCGGAGTTCACGTGGATCGACGCGGGGAGAAGTATCATCGCTTGCGATAATGCAATGAGGAAGGCAGGGGCGGGACATAAGATCGTGGAGAAGTGCAAGCCGTTGATGGAAACCGAGGCGATCCAGGTGAGACGCAGCGAGGAGCGAAGCGACGAGCTGGGAATTCGTTGATTCCGCGAGTTACTGCAAGGAGCGGAGCGACGAGATTACGAAGCGTTGCAAAACAACGAGTAGCGAGTCCGAACGAGCTCGTCCGAATGACTCGTTCAATTCGTCGCTTCGCTTCGCTCCTCGGCTGGCTTCGCTCGCCACTCCTCGCCGGGAATGTGTCAATTTCGTTCGTAATCCACCTACCCTACTAGCTCCAGTCTAGATATCAACGCCACCACCCCCACCACCCAATTCTAACTCATCAACGCCTATTTTCACACGACTCGCTTGTCGCAGGATGCAAGGAAACGCTACCCGAAGTGCTTGAAGGCCCTGGGTCTGTTGGATTTGAACGACGGTTGGAAGTTCTACAAGGACCAGAACAACACCAAGGTGTACTCGAAGTACGACGAAAAAGGTAACTTCTGGATAAAGGTCGACGGGATCTTCAAAGGCTCCCCCACAACCTGCGCCAGCATCTGGAAAGAAGGCGACCTCTTCAAAGAATGGTTCCCCTTCGTCTCCTACTCCAAATTCTTCTACAAAGAAAGCGACGCTGAAATTGTCTTCACTTACGGAGGAACGAATCCGTTAGGAAAGAGTGAGAGTATTCTTCACGGCTGGGGATGCAATCACATGCACGATTTAGACGACGGTTGTTTCTTAATTTTAGGAGGAAGCGTTAAAGAGTGGAGAGATAAGCCTTTCCCTAAACCTGGTTTTATGGTTACGAGGAATTGGGTTAACGATTTGAGTATTTTGGTTGAACCGATGGGGGTTAACGGGGCTGGGGAGGAGGAAGTTAGGAACGTTTTAATTTCGAGCTTGGCTTTACCGAAGTTACCTCAGTGGTTCATGGAGTGGGTATTAGGGAAAGTTTTCATTAATTTGGTGGCAGCTATGAGCGCTTGTGGGAAGAAGTGCGATGCGCCTGGGAGCGAGACGCCGCATGCGGTGAGGAATAGGAGCGATAAGTTTTATGCCGAGTTTTTGGATCCGAGGTTTGAGTATTTTAAGACGGCGAGGGGGATGAAAAGTGAGGTGAAGAGGGGGGTTGGGGTGAGAGAGGGAGGGGGGGGGAAAGGGGAGAATGAGCACAAGTAGTTGAATAGTTGCAGTTATTTAGAAGAAGACGAGGAAGGGTTACACATAAAAAAAGCAAATCTTTTTTCACATCTCCATTAGGGGTCAGTATTCTTTTAACAGCCTTTCCAACCTTTCCTCGTCGTTGCTACTCAATCTGAGACTAAACTTTAAAGCCACTACTCACGTCCTCGTACGCTCATGATCTGTCCCAAGCTATGCCTCAAATCCCTCGAGCACTCTCTCATAAAGCTCCTCGGCTTTTCCATAATCCTTTAAGTCACCAGCATAAACATTCGCTATATTCATCACGGTGTCGAGAGTATCAGGACGATTCTTCCCCATCAACCCCTCCTTCCCCTTCAACGCTCTCTCGTAGTACTTCAACGCCTTCTCGCAATTCCCCAACCTCTGATAAACTATTCCCAAATTATTCAATGTACGCAACGTATCATTGTGATCTTCTCCAAACACCTTCGTTCTCCCCGCCAAACACCTCTCGTGAACTTTGTCGCTCCAGCGGGAGATCGGAGCCTACGTCTTTGGCGTTTCCAATCTCCAATACGTCGAAGAACTGCGACGAGGGAAGTGATAATGGGTAAGTAGAGAGTAGCGACGACTGCGATGGTGACGCTCGCAGCTTCTCACCTCCTTCCACCTCAAGTACGTTGCCTCGTTCCCATTAAATTGGTTCCGAAAAAACTCCCTGAAGCCCTCTTCCGCTCGCAAGCTGCATCAGATTCTTCAACGACGTCGGCCACAGCCCGTGCTCACCAATGGAGCTCTGCCACTTGCCCAAGGTAAACCCCGCAATCTTCTTCCTGCAGAGAGGGCAAGGCTCAGATCGAGTTAGGAGCTCCCGCGTGCAGTCACGGCAGGTGGCGGTGTGTCAGCAGGGGCGAAGCTTCGCGTTAATACGCTGATGGCGCTGAGAGTGGCGACGAAGGCGTGGAAGGCCGTGGCGGATGCGTTCATCGATGAGGGAGTTGCGAGCGGTGTGATGTTGGTTCACGATGGAAACGATAGAAGTTACAGGGCAGCTAAGCCTCTAATGGGGAGGCGTAAGCTCGCAACGCGGTTAATCTTCCTTCTGAATGTTATGAAGGTCAGAGAACGTGCCTGCTGGAAGGCCGTCAATCTCGTCGTTGTTGATATCCCCGAGGGCGTTGAGAGTATCGGTGATGTTGCCTTCGGTATTTGCTACAGTTTGACTACCGAATCTTTCCCGACGACGTCAACATCGATTGGTGTTGAATCCCTCGCTGGTTGCTCCAGTCTAGACAATGTCGATCTCCTCCACACAAACCTTTATTGTGGACGGCTTGTTTGTGTTGATCGCGAGTACCCTTTCGCTTTGCCTTGTAAGCACAGCCATCTACAAGAATTAGGTGACTATGCCTTCATGAGTTGTTACGAACTAAGATCGATGACGATCCTGGACTCTCTTCAAACGCTTGGTCGCTACGTCTTCCTCAAGTGCTCCGAGCTAGTCCCCTCCAACATCGACACTAGATATTTTGAATATAATGAATCAACTAACAACGCAGTAATCGCTCACCTCCGCTCAATCCAACAACAACCCTAAAAACGTCGTCCCTCAAAAATCGTCGTTTTAACTAAAAACAAAAAAACCCATCATCATTCATTCATTCATCCACAGCCCCCCATATTCACACATATTCACACTTAAAAACATCCTTAAAAACCTCCAGCACAATCCCCTTGAACTCCTCCACCCCCCCCCCTTTCTAATCCCATCCAAGTACCCCGCCTCCACATCCTCAATCCCACACGGTTTAATCCACCCTTCAAACCCCTCCAACGCCACCCCCTCCACATTAACCGAAACCCCATGCATTGTCCTCCACTTCTTAATCCTCACTCCAACCTGTCCAATTTTAAATTTCCCCCGATTCTCATCTTCATAGAATATCCCCGTAAACCCTTCCCTAACACCAACAACCTCCTCTTCCTCAACATATAAATTCCCCGCCCTCAGACTAACTTCCTCTAGCGCTCGGATATACCAGTGTACGTCTTTTTTGTAGTTGGAGAGAGAGAGGATGGGGTAGAGGACGAGTTGACCGGGGCCGTGGTAGGTTATTGAACCGCCGCGTTTTATGGGGATTGTGGGGGTTGGAGAGGAAGGGGGTGGGAGGTGGGAGGGGGGAGTGCTGTAAGCGAAAACGAAAGCGAGGCGCAGTCGAGCGTGTTAGTGGTGAAGATTGCGAGAACGAGGAGCGGAGCGAAGCCCGTGAGCGAAGCGACGATTTAGTTCTTATTCTCTCTTAGAATAAATAAATGCTCGAGCGAGCAGAGAGGTAAAGGCAGCGGAAAACGAGGAGTGGGGCGAAGCCCCTACGAGCGAAGCGACGATGCGTTCTATTGTGGCGGAAGCAAAACGCATTACTTCATTCCTCGCTACCGCTCACAGGAAGGTAAAGGCGGTGGAAAACGAGGAGTGGCGCTCCTCGCTACCGCTCGCCGTGCAAGTGGCGAATATAACAAAAACCTCGTCGCTTCGCGACCTCGTAACAATGCCCCACTCACCTCGTCCCAGTCGTGTAGGTAGGCTCGTGAATGGTGACGATCAAATGATCTTCATCCTCCCCCGTCAGCAAATGCTCTTGGAGCTCTAAAATGTCGGCGTACGAAGACGGCGACGACGTGTAGTCGTGTAATGTCACGGTGCGAGTAGGGTGTGATGAGGGGAGGGGATCGTAGACACCTAGTGCTTGCGGCGGCCGAGACGATGACGACGAGCAGAAAAGGATCGACGAAGGTCGCCGTAATCCTGTGACGCGCGGAGTGTATGCGCTGTTTGGCGCGAGAAGTACCGCCGCAAATAGCAACGTTATAAACCTACTATATTGCATCCCCATGTCGTCCTTCCCTTGATGCGACGACCGCAAGAAATTCACCCAACCAAAACTCCTCCCGTGACGCGTTGCTCTAATCTACTAAGAATCCTTCACACACCCAACCACCAGCCCCCAAAAATCAAACTCCTAACTCCAAATTCGCCCTTATACCAGACCGGGTCTCCTTGAAAAATCTCAACAGCATTTTTGAGTGGGGTTAAGACTATTTTCAAAAACAACTTTAAATCACACTACAACAATGGCTGACCAACTTACCGAAGAGCAGGTGCGTCCTATGTGTATCCCAAGCCCGATCGAAGCACTCATACGTGACGCGGGCACGTGTAGGAGGAGATCCCCCAGTTTTAATCCGTCGTGATGGCCGCGGGCGGGACCATTCCCCATATCTCATTTTCCCCACCTTCCGGCCCTCTCCCCGTTCCCCAAACCCCACAACTCACCCCGACCACCTCACTTCGCCCCCCACTCAGATTGCCGAGTTCAAGGAGGCCTTCTCCTTGTTCGACAAGGACGGAGATGGTACGTAGTCGACGTTTAACAATCTGCGTTTTACTTTTGCCCAATTTTCGAACCAATACGATCCCCGTACCCACTTCCGACCGGCTTCATTTGAAAGTGACGAATGTTTCCGCCCCCTCCATGCCGGCTCGAATACCACCCGCACGTATATTTCCCCTGAATATAGCATCTTTAGAAACTTCGTTCGTGAAAAATGTGTTCGCCCGTTAACCTTTTCAACAAATACCTCCAAAACGACTCCCGATTCAATCGAAAATAATCGCACATGAGATACCTCCACATTTCATTTCCCTACGCCCACTCCCCCCACCCCTCCGCCCCCCACAACCCCCCACTCCCCTGCCAAATATTCGACACCAATTTAGCTTAACAGTAACCCAACCCAATCCCTCCTCCACCACCCCACAAACCCGCACAACAACCCCAAACCCCTTCAAACCTCCCACGCCACTCCTAACCTCATCTCCCCCTCCCCCTCCAACTCGTCTAACCCGCTCCCCCTCCCCCCCCT
>BLQM01000355.1:24195-34343 GCA_012489335.1 Triparma laevis f. inornata | reverse complement strand
CCCCCACCCCCCACCCCAACTCCGCAGGACGAATCCTACAAAGCCAAAACAGTCCAATGCGAGATCTTCGGCAAAACCGGAGTCCGCCGTCCCGTCCCAGGCCAATACGTCGCCTCCGACCCTAAGGGCCGCGCCATAATGATCTCCGCCATCGAAAAGCAGAAGCTCGTCTACGTCATGAACCGCGACTCCGACAGCAACACCACCATCTCCTCCCCCCTCTCCGCCCACAAGTCCTCCACCATCACCTTCGACTGCGTAGGCGTCGACGTCGGCTTCGACAATCCAGTCTTCGCGGCCTTGGAGCTCTCCTATGAGAACCCTTCCAGCACTACCAAGAACGTCACGTACTACGAGCTCGACCTTGGCCTCAACCACGTCACTCGCCGTTGGACCGAGACCGTAACTCGCAAGGCTTGCTGCCTTCGCTCTCTCCCCGGAGGTAGCGACGGTCCCAGCGGAGTCCTCATCGGCGGAGAAGACTTAATTTCCTACCACAACGAAGGCCAGGAACCCGTCTCCTGCCCCCTCCCTAGGCGAATTTACCACCCGAAAGATAAGCCCACCCTCGTCACGAAACTAACCGTTCACAAACAAAAGAAGAACAAGTACTTCGCTCTAGCTCAAACCGAGCTCGGAGACGTCTTCAAAATCACCACCACTGTAGAAGGTGACAAGGTCACTGGGCTACGGTGTCAGCTGATTGATACGGTGCCGGTGGGAGTTAGCATGAATGTTACGAAGATGGGGTTGATGTTTTTGGCGGCGGAGGTTGGTGATCATACGCTTTACCAGGTGAGAAAAAAACGCGAAAGGGTTGCGAGCGGAGCCGATGACGGATTTTATTTTATTTCGTTCAACTCATCGCCTCACTCCGAGCGCTCCTCGTATTAGTGTTTATATTTTATTTCGTTCAACTCGTCTCCTCGCTCCTCGCTGGGAATGCGTTAATCCCCACATTATACTAACTCCCTCCCCCCGCCCTCCTCGCCCCCCTCCCCCCCTCACAGCTCGAACAATCCATCATCGACCTCGCTGGCTCCGTCGAAACCACCCACCTCACCCCCTTCACCTCCCCGCCCACCTTCACCCCCGAGAACACCATGAAGAACATGAGAGTCGTGGACACCATCTCCAACATCGGCGCCACCACGGGTCTCATGGTGGGCGAGTTCACCAATAACGAGAGCAGCCCCCAAATATACGCCCTCTGCGGCTCCGGACCTCGTTCCACCGCCCGCGTCCTCCGCCACGGCGCCGCCATCAACCAGCTCGCCGTCACGGACCTCCCAGGAACCCCCTCCCGCCTCTTCACTGTCAAGGGCGACTCAGGAGAGGACAAGTACATCGTCGTATCCTTCGTCGGCTCCACCCTCGTCCTCAGCGTCGGTGAGAGCGTCGAGGAGGTCAGCGACTCCCAGTTCGCCCTCGACGCCGAGACCATCGGCTGCGGTCGTCTCAGCGACGGAGGCTACGTCCAAATCACGCCGAGCTTCATCAGGCACATCAAGTCGGACGGGAAGACTTTCAAGGATTGGCAGCCGCCTGGACTGATGAAGATCTCGCACGCTAGTTGCAACGAGACTCAGGTGGTCATTGTTTACGACGGACAGGCTGGAAAGGTCACCTACTTCGAGCTTGACGAGAGTATGAACCTCAATGAGAAGGTGAGACCAAGAAGACGAAAATAAAATGCATAACCCTAATCCTAATTCTCACACTCGTCGCTAACAACCACAGGCCGAAAAATCCCTCGGATCCGAAGTCACCTGCTTAGACGTGGGCGTCGTGCCCAAGGGCAGGAACCGCTCCCTCTGGTGCGTCGTCGGAACTTTCGAGAACGACGTCAAGGTCCTCTCCCTCTCTCCCCACGACCTCCTCACCGCCCGCTCCACCGCCAATATCCCCGAGAAGAACGGCAGGCCCTCCTCCCTCTGCATCGTGGACATGATCGGGGACAAGGGAGCCGTAGAGACCACCCTAAGCATAGGCACGGACAGCGGAGTCATGCAGCAGACCACCATCGACGGGCAGAGCGGAGCCATGGGGAGCAACCCCACTAGAAGATTCCTCGGCGCCGGAAAGGCGGAGATCGAAAGGTGGGAACGAACGCCCAGCGAGGAGCGAAGCGACGAGTTGAGCGAGGCGACGTTGAATTCGCGATATTTCAGCTCGTCGCTCCACTCCTCGTATTCCGATGCCTTTACCTCTCTGCTCGCTCGAGCATTTATTCTTAGAGAGGTTATAAGAACTACATCGTCGCTTCGCTCCTCACGGGCTTCGTCCGCTCCTCGTTTCGCAATCTCCACCACTAACACGCTCGCCGCTCGTTCGCTCATCGCTCCCCCCTCCACCCCCCGCAGGGTCGCGGTCGACGGCAAGAGCTGCTGCATAATGCTCTCTTCCCGCCCCTGGCTGTCCTACCTGTCCGCCCAGACCGGCGGCCTCGTCACCTCCCCCCTCTCCTACACGTCCCTCGACCACGCCTGCGGCTTCACCAGCGACATTATCTCCGAGGGCATCATCGCCACCAGCGGAAACCAGCTACACATCCTGACCATCGAAAACATCGAGAGCAACTTTAATGAGACGAAGGTGCCTTTGAGGTACACTCCCAGGCAGACTTGCCTTATAAACGGGAGCCTTGCCATCGTCGAGGCCGACGCCCGCGACTTCTCGGAGGCCGCCAAGGTGAAGCTGGGCTACGGCAGTGTGGTCTCCGTCGCCAAGAAGGCGGGAGACGGTATGGAGATCGATTCGGACGAGGACGAGGAGGGCGGAAGTGAGAAGACCACCGTCGTGAGGTGAGGCACTGCGAGGAAGAAGCCCAGCGAGGAGCGAAGCGACGAGCTGGGAGTACGACAATTTAAGGGGGTAACAATGCGAAGCGACGTAGCTTTAGAGTTAACTGCTCAAGCACTTTCACCCCCACCCATCCACCCATTTCTAACACGGCTCGCTTCGCTCGCCGCTCGTTCGCTCGCCGCTCCTCGCTACGCTCGTCGCAGGGGACCCGTCCCCGAAACCACCAGCTGGGGCAGCTGCATTAGGCTCATCGACCCTGCCAAGTGCACGACCCTGGACGTGCTGGAGTTAGAGGAGTACGCGGCTCTTAGCTGCTGCGCGATCCAGTTCAGTTCCCGGGGGGGGGAGGTCCTCCTCGCCGTCGGCATTGTGAAGGAGCTCTCGTTCGACAGTAGGGTTGCTGCAAAGGAGTACGGCATCAGCCTGTACAGAGTTGTCAACTCGAGGTTGACTCTTCTGCACACTACCAAGGTGGACGCGCCTGTGCTGAGCATGACTCAGTTCAACTCCAAGTTGCTCGTCGGCTGCGGGGGTTTAGTGAGGCTTTACGACATGGGAAAGAAGCAGCTTTTGAGAAAGTGCGAAGGTGAGTCATTCAATTTCACTCCACCAAAATTACACATCAACAAAAGGCTAATCCAATATTCTACAGCCCGCGCCACAACCAGCAACGTTAAAACGCTGGCCGCCGCCGGAGACAGAATCTACGTCGGCACTCTCGGGGATTCAGTCAAGATCATGAAGTTCGACGCCACCAGGCAGCAGATCAACCTCGTCTGCCAGGACGCCGTCCCCCGCAACATCACTTCGATGTGCGTCCTCGACATCAACACTGTCGCGGCGGGCGACCGCTTCGGAAACATCGTGGTGCTCCGCTCCCCAGACAACAGCGTCGAGGAGACCATGGGAGGGAGTTTCTGGAGTAAGGTAAGAATCTGCGAGGAGCGAAGCGACGAGCCACGATCCCGATATTTAAGCGAGTAATCCGGCTGCGCTGGTAGCCTTAGACTAAATGCTCAAGCCGCTTGAGGAGCCCGCGCAATTCTGACGAGTCACGAGGAGCGAAGCGACGAGTAAAGTAGAGAACGCGTTGATGAACTCGTCGCTCAGCTCCTCGCTACGAACACGATATTTGCGCTCGTAATCCACCTGCGCTACTACTAGGCTTAGACTACATGCTTAAGCCGCTTTCGTTGCTACTCATTTCTAACTCTTTATCATCAATCTTCATGCGACTCGCTACGCTCGTCGCAGGCCAAGATCCCCTTGTTCGAGACCCTCTGCCACTACCACACTGGGGAGATCGTCACCGGCTTGAAGCGTGCCAGCCTCATCAGCCAGGGCCAGGAGGCCATAATATACACTTCGATCACCGGCAAGATCGGAGCCCTCATGCCCTTGAAGACCAAGGATGATGTCGAGTTCTTCACCACCCTGCAGGACAAGATCAGAGGCGTCGCGGCGAGGCCCGTCAAGAGGGATTTCGCCAAGTTCAGGGGCCTGTACGCGCCCGTTAAGAAGGTCATCGACGGAGATGTCATCGGCCTGTGGGGCGGATTGCCCAGCTCCAGTAAGGAGAAAATCGCTAGCGATCTCGAAAGAACTGTCGGTGAAGTTGGCAAGAAGATTGAAGGCGTGACGGCGCATCTAATGTAAAAAAAACGGGGACTAAAAAGGGCAAACAAGCTAAAAAAAGGGAAACAAATAAGATTTTTAATTGATAAACTAAAACTAAATTATAGGAGAAATCTTCCTTCCTCTTGTCGTTCCTCTGTTAATCGTTCCTCGCCTTCCTTCTTGTAATCGGCGAGGGCGGTAGTGTACGCAGGCCAGAAGTGATGGATGAAACTCCTCAAGGCGGCCGGCACGAAGCTTATACTGAACTCGTCAAGCGGGAACCTCTCATACAGGAACGGCAGGAGATTGGAGGAGGAGATGGAAGCGCAGGAGCCAACTTCAGGGACGTTTACTTGAACGGATGCGAATCTGCGGGGGGTAGTAGCGAGCCGTATTAGAAGAAAATTGCGATGTCATTAAAAAAAATGTAATGTCGTTCATCTCGTCGCTTCGCTCCTCGCATCATCGCATGTTCTCACCTATCGCTCAAATATTGCGTCGTTTGAGGCATGAGAATGATCTGCCGCCCGACGCTTTGCAGCGCCGTGGTTTCTGTCTTCAAATACTCGTCTCTCAGTTTCGGCCACGTCGGGGCGATGATCAAGACGCTCCGAACGAGGGGACGGAGGACGCGAGAAGGGCCGGAGGAGTACAGAGTCACGCCGTCGGAGCCCAGGTCGCCCACTAGCGGGAAAGCGGGGTCTTGCCGGCAGAAAAGCCGGACCACGGGGTCCCAGGGCTGCACGTACGACTTGATCAGGTCTGGTCGGAAGTTGAAGAGGCTCAAGACCGGTTCCTCCGTGTTGCGGGTGATGGGGTTGGAGTTTAGGAGGCCTTGAATACTGTCGCGGGGAGCAAAGCGAAGCGAAGAATTAGTTTAGATTGTTCTTAATGCTCGTCGCTTCACTCCTCGCTGTCTCACCTCTCTTCGCTAACGATTGGGGGCGCGCCGAAGATGTAAACGTCGTCAAGTCTATCGTTTGGTATACCCTCGTCCATTGAAATCAATAACATAATCATGCAACATAAAGATCCGCCAATACTATGCCCATTCAAGACGAAACGGTGCGACGGCGACGTCGCAGTTATGAAGGGCTTGACTTCTTCGTACAGCGCCTCGGCGATGCCCAAGAAGCCGGTGTGCACTTCGACGCCGCCGAAAGGCGTGGGGGTGGCTGCGACGAGCGTAGCGAGTCGCATGACAAATTACGTTAATGGGTTAGAATTATGTAGCGATGAAAGCGGCTTGAGCGTTTAGACTAAAACTACTAGCGCCGACGAACTACGACCTTAATTGTCGTAATTCCGGCGAGGAGCGAAGCGACGAGTTCAAGACAACTCGTGCTTCTCTACTTTACTCGTCGCTTCGCTCCTCGCAGTTTCGCTAGACTAAAGCTACGTCGCTTCTCCTCACTATGACCTTAATTGTTGTATTCCCAGCTCGTCGCTTCGCTCCTCGTAGTTTCTCACCTTTGACGATTTCGACGACCAGCCGCTCCCTGTCAACTTCGGCGTCCGTGGCGTCGAACCCTTTAATCGTCAACACTCTCTCCAATATTCCGTCGTCGCTCAGGTGATCCGAAATTAGCCACTGCACGTCCTTCGAGATCCCGGTAGTCACAACAGAGTGCTCTAGCTTGTGAACTTCACTGACCATGTCGTCGTCGTATATCGCACCCGCCAGATCCGCGTATTTCGCGCCTTGAACGATTTCAAAGTCCAAGGAGGTCAGCTCGTCTACGTCGTAGCCCTTGAAAAACGCATCCTCGTTATTACTATAGTAGCCGTTGGACAGGACGGAGTTCGCCAGCTCAACGATCTGCGACGAGCGTAGTGAGGAGCCGAGGACGACGTCCGAAGACGAAGCCCGGAGCGAGGAGCGAAGCGACGAGTTAGTATAACTTGCTTCTAGTATCGTGACTCGCGCTAGTATCGTATTCGTAGCTCGTCGCTTCGCTCCTCGCGGCTTCGTACCTCCTCCGTATAGCTCTGTGCTGCGCGAGCCTGCGTTGCAGCGTCGGAGAGGTCAAGGCCCTGCTCCCGAGCAATCTGCAGTGATTCCGAGGAGCGAAGCGACGAGTTAGTTGAGAATGATCGTAGTGTCTCATCGCTCTCGCTCCACATCATTTTTCTCACCTTCTCAGCAGTCGCAATTATGTTCTCGCTCGCAGCCTTCAATCCTCCGCGGTTGCTTAGTATGTTCTTGCTGGCTTCCTTCAACAGCACCTCGACTATGTTGCTCTGCGAACCGGTGTTGATGAAGCCCTCGAGGTTCTTGGTCACGGATTCGAGGACCGAGTCGACGTTTTGGGTTTGAGCGGAGCTGTCGGGGGAGGAAGGAGGAGAGGACAGGAACTGCAAGTTCTTCACGAAGTCGTTCCAGCTGAGGATGTCGTTTTTGGGGGAGCTGAGGGGTGCCTTGAGGAGGGGAGATCCCTTCGCTCTTTTTGTGTTGGAGTTTGCGGAGGCGAGGATTTTGTTTCGGAGCAGCTGCGACGAGCGGCGAGCGAAGCGAGCACGAGGAGCGAAGCGACGAGTAAGGTTAGAATGTTCTTAATGTGAGGAGTAAGAGCAAGAGCGACACACCCTCGTCGCTTCGCTCTTCGCTGGGCTTCGTCCTCGCAGTTTCTCACCTCCTCAGGGTCTTCGTTGTTGGCCTGCAGGAAGGCGTCGACGTTTATTATTTCGGCGTAATTTGCTTTAGGGGGCGATGATTTTTGGGTTGATGCTTTCGAGGGGGGAGTGGGGGAGGAGGTTGGGGCCTGGGCAGGAGGAGGCGGAGGAGGAGGAGGCTCGTAAGGTAATTTTTGTGTCGGGGGGGAAGGGCTGGTCTGGGTCCAGCTCTCGAGCGCCTTCAGTAATTTACTCGTGTCCAGGTCAAGCTTCAAGATGTTCTTCTTAGGTTTCTTTTTGGGTTTGATGTTGGGTCGGACGGAAGGTTCAGTGTTAGGGTCGTTGGACGAGTACAAGCGAAGCGCATCGGGGCCGAATTTTGTGTATTTTGTGTTGTGAATTGTGTTTGAATTACGTGTGTGCGATGAAAGTAGGAAATTCCTGCTGGAGGAAAAATGGAGGAATGGTGCAGCAGGCCCTACGAGGAATACCAGAAGCACGAATAGCGCACACATTTGGCGCAGTTTTCCAGGATGCGGAGATGCGCTGGAAAACGAAATGGGCCGTCTTGTGCGTGTAGTGATATTCGCTAGTCTTCTCCTTCAAGCGACAAAATCTTATGTACCAAGAAGATCCGTCCTGAACTTTTTGGCACCCACGGCTCTTATTTCCAGTGTCGACGCATCGTCAAAGTTCGGCGGCATTATCGGCAATCTATTGTCCAAGTTCGATGTAATCGTTGACCCCTCTTCGTACGCTGGTCTCGCGTACCTCCCTCCCAACATCGATAAACCGCCGTTACTCGTCGTACTCCATGGCTCCGGCAAGAACGATCTCCCTCTCAGCAATCTCGCAAACATAAACGGCGAGCATTCAGGTCTGCCGCCTTCACTGATCTCCTCTGGCTTCGCACCTCGAGAGCTCACCGATAACTTTGCGGTCGTGGCGCCATACTCGGAAAAGAAGACTAGTTTTTATGACGATCCTCGTTCTCGCCTCCTTTCTTTCATAGACTACGCCCAACAAATACTAGATACAGATCCGTCGAATACCTTTCTACTCGGATTTTCAGACGGTGCAACAGTCGCGCTCGAGCTTTCCACAACACAGCGATTTCGAGCTGCAGTGCTATGCTCTTCAGGCTTCAGCGGCGCCCTCCCTCCAGCGGCGCTTGACCTCCTAAAAACGACCTCATTCCTCGTCTTCCACTCTGCCGACGATGTGATTTTTCCCCCAACGAATTCCGACCGCCTCGTCAACTCTTTGAGATCAGTCGGGGACCCCTCACGAGTCAAGTACACTAGGTTCGACCAAGACCCCGAGAGCCTGCCCGCCAGAGTACGCGGTCACAGCACCGGCATAACCGCCTCCAAAACCCCCTCGACCTACAAATGGCTGCTCTCGAAAACGAAAACGACATAACGAATAATAACGAATAATAATTAGACGATGTATTTTTGATTCTTAAAATAATTTTTAATTTATCTTGCGAACGGAACTCGGCTTTAGAGGCTGTTGATGTTGAGGCCATTCGAGTATATGTCGAAGGAGTCGTCTGGCCTTGTTGTTACTGAGGAGGCGGCGGTCCTACTGGAGGGTTGGCAGACCAACGGTTTGAGAAGGTGTTCGTATACGACTATGTCGATGAGGGCAAAAAGGCTCCAGAACATGATGTCAATCAAACAGTCTAGGAAATCGTTGGTCCCCCCCCCTTCGTTGTCGGTCAGAGAGTAGACCATCAAGGCCTCCATAGAAAACGTACAAAACAATGTGAAATGCAGTCCTTCCACCCTATTCATGCTGCGCTTCACGACGCCGTTCCACGTCAGAGCTCTATTGCTGGGCAGCATTGGGGGGAGTAGGTGGGTCAGCCACCAACTCGTCATTAGGAAAACTGATACCCAGACGGTGGGCCAAGAAGGATTTTGGCACCTCTTCTTATGATAATCCCAATAACCCTCAAACATCTTGTCTTCAGAACTGTAATTCATGATGCATTGTATCGAAGCGGAGCTGATGTAAAGCAGCGAGCCGAGGAGACCAGGAAGAGCCTTGAAGATCGTCGTGATTGCTGCTCCGAGTTTGGGGTCCTCGAACTTCGAGTAGAGTTTAGCACTGGCAAGGTAGGAAGGGACCAACAATAACGCAAAACTGCACCCCATGATCATCCACGACCCTAACTCCGAACCTGTTAGATGTGCTTGAATGAAACAATAAGCTGGAGTTGTTAATGCACAGAGTACGATGAACAACTTCTCCTTCATGCTCCCAAAGTTCTTTGGATTTCCTGCAGCAGCCGCCAATGAACAAACACTACCAAATACTAAAAACATATAACTCACAGCCACAAACCTCTGATCGCCATGTTTAAGCGAACAAGCACTAACCCATGCGGTAGCCACGCCCCCGCAAAAAAAAACCCCTCCACCTCCTCGCATAGTCCCCCCTCTGGACGACAACAACCGAGGAGGGAACCGCCATCTCCATGAGGCTATTCACTTCCCGCCGCAGCTCCTCGATCTCCTGCCCCTGCTGCTCAATTATCCGTCCCTGCTGCTCAATTGTTCGTCCCTGCTCCTCAATCTTTTGCGCCTGCTCCGAAGCAGTTGCTTGGATGTTTTTCAAGGTGTTTGCTTGTTGCTCCATTTGCTGTCGTAGGATTTCGTAGTTCTTATCGCCCTGATTTTTGATGGCTTGAGTGTGGGACATTATGTGGCGCTATGTCAAGGCGTTAAAATGGAAGGTTTTACAAATTTACATTCAGGGTTTTTTGCTTCGCTAAAAATCTTAGCAGTCCTTGTCCGTTTTCTCTCCTCGTCGACGCCCATACTCTTTTATCAACAACAGCATGCTCAACATAACACGCACTATCTTGCGCACCTCCACCTCAAGACGGTTCTTCAGTGACCTGTTAAAGCATGGCAATGTCCTTGGCGGCGAGCACATCACCCCTGGGGCTCTGTCAACTTTTGAGGCTTGGCATGAAGGTGAGTACGAGTTAATGTGTTGGGTTTTGTTTGTTTTTATCAACTCCCGAGCCGTTCCAATTCGGTGCCGTCTCCTTTCACCTCCCTCCCCAAAACCCCTCCCCCCCCCTTGACACCCTCGATGAC
>BLQM01000355.1:9964-23933 GCA_012489335.1 Triparma laevis f. inornata | reverse complement strand
CCAATTCGGTGCCGTCTCCTTTCACCTCCCTCCCCAAAACCCCTCCCCCCCCTTGACACCCTCGATGACGCTTCCAAGGTAACCCCCCCCATAAAAAAACTAACCCCCCACCCAAAACCCCACCACAGCCGCCGGCAGCATGATGCACCCCGAATTCGACACGGACGCGCTCATGGACAAGTTCCGCCCGCACGTCTCCAAAGACGTGAAGTTCTATCCTCCTACCTACTTTCAACACTGGGAGGGTCGGGAGGAGTATCTTCTCCTCATGCAGGTAAGAAGCTGCGAGGAGCGAAGCGACGAGCTACGAACACGATATTTGCTCGAGTTATCCGGCTGCACTAGTAGCCTTAGACTAAATGCTCAAGCCGCTTGAGAAGCCCGCGCAATTCTGACAGTAAAGTAGAGAACGCGTTATCTATGAACTCGTCGCTCAGCTCCTCGCTACGAACACGATATTTGCGCTCGTAATCCACCTGCCCTACTAGCCCTAGACTAAATTCTCAAGCCGCTTTCGTCGTTACAGCAAATTTAACTCGTTTATGCCAATCTTCTTGCGACTCGCTTCGCTCATCGCAGTCAGTGAGTGAGGTTTTCGGCCCTTCCTTTAAGTATGACCGCCAGTGGGTGAGCCCCAACGGCCGGGACTGGTGCCTTGAATTCTCGGCCTCCATCGAAGGCGACGACAAGACCGTCGTCAATGGTGTGGACCTCGTGTCTCTTGACGAGGAGGGAAAGATAGTCGAGTTCAAGGTGTTAGCACGTCCGCCCAACGCGGTTAGCAAGCTGAAGGACGCGATGATGAAGAAGGTTCCTCCTCGGCTAGCGAAGCTCAAGGCCAAGCAGATGTTTGGGTTCGGACCCAACTAGAAAACTTAGTTTTGTTCTGTTGTTGTTCAAAGTTTTGTTTACTTCTACTGTTTCTTTAACGTTTCTTTCGCTTTTCCTTCTGAATATATAAGATTTTCATGATATTCACAAACCCTCATAGATCTCATAGAATATGTTCGCCGTCCTCTTCGTGATTTCCGAGCCGCCTCCAATCGTCGTCCCGAGGCTCCGAATGTCCCAAGAAAACCTGCGTAGATCGAAGCGAAGCGAGCGTGTTAGTGCTGGAGATAGCGTAACTGAGGAGGGAAACGCATTATTCACCTTGGAAAAATGAATGACACCCCACAAAACCACCACCCACATTCCAAGCAATGCTAAAAAGTCCTCCATAGTACTTCCCTCCCAGTAATAGGTGTACAGGTACACGATTGCAAAGGACACCGTTTGCAACGCGCACGCTGTCATCCACGGTACGATGCGAAAGAAGCTGATCAATTGTCTAGGTGTGTTGGAAATTACGGAGAGGGCGAAGTCAATGAGCTTTGAAGGAGGGGGTTGGGTTAGACTGAAACGGCGGACTCCGGAGGATGTCAAACGAGCTGCGGGATCCTCTTCTCCCTTTTCGAGCTGCTTGAGGAATTTGTGGTCTTTGACGAGGACTAGAAGGACCCCGACAAGGTTGCCTAGGACGGCTCCGGCTGCCCACTGTGAGGAAGAGAGGTTACGTGTTAGAAGAAGATAACTTACATGGCTTACATTAAATACGTTGTAGTCGACACTCTTTCGCTACACCGATTTATGTCTCACCTCCAGTCCGTTGTTACATAGACTGCTAGCAACCAAAGTATCCGACTTCTTACTAAGCCTCTTGACAACATTATAACTCGGATAAAACGGGAACATACAACTCCCAACCAAATCACAACAAAGTCTTAAACTTGAACTCGGAGGAAAGAGGATGGGAATGTAGAAGAAAATGGCGATGAAACCCCAGGCGAAATGGACGAAAGAGTTGGGCTCGAATTTGAAAGCGCGGTTGCCGGTGAAGTTTGCCATGTTCCATGGTCTAATAGTTTCAGGGTCAGTGGACTGTGTGTGTAGGGGTGTGTGGGGTAAGAAATCAAAAGAATAGAATATAACCTAAAAACATCTTCTAGTGCGGACGGCGAATTAGTGCGGGCGGAATACACTGCACGTGAAGCACTTAACACGGGCTTGGTTCGTACCTCATCTTCGAAGACAGGAAATTCCTTAGGTCCAAAATCCCAAGCAATTACGCCCTGGTAGTAGTAGTCGCTTGGCGGGATGGGCTGTGTGGGGGGGATGGGGGTTAGGGAATTAATTTGTTAGCGGACGTAAGTAGGTACCGGGTAGGCAAAAATAATTAACTACTGTCTATACACGTTTCGACGATCGAGACTACAAAAGATTCTCGCCCACACCCACCCCAATCATTAATAATTAATAATTCTCACCTCATTAGGCAACGGTAACAAACTTGGTGGCTTCAACAACCTAATAGTCAACGTCATATAAATACTCAGCGCACTTATAAGCAACCAACTGCTCGGTAGAGACGGTTGATCGAACGACATATCACGAGAAGAGTGATAATACATTCTATAAATTAGTAGGATGAGGATTATAATTGATAAGAGAGCGTAGAAGAATTGGTTTCCAAAGAAGGATATTCCTGTGTCGGCTTTTTCTAAGGCGATGTTGTTTGTAGGGTCGGAGAGTTGGGAAACAGCGATGTAGATTGAGGTGAGGTGAAGGAGGGTGACGGAGAGGGTGGAGATGAGGTGAGCGGAGAGGATGGGCATGGTGGGGGTGGGGGGCAGGAGTTGGGGTAGGGGTAGGGGTAGGGAATAAGGAGTTCGGGCACAACGTGAGGAGTTATATATATATATATATATAATGCAGATGTTAGTTAGGTCTGCGGAGTATATATCCTACTTTGTTTTGATGGTGATTTGTGTGAATTTGGGGGACGTTGAAGGGGTTTTCAGGAAATTAAGGCGCATATATTTGAAATATTATATAGATCGGACAATTTAGGTTCTAATCCTGTACGAGGAGGCTTAGGGTTTAACCATGAAGTTGGCTTTCATCTCACCAGAAAATGCTCCCCATCCAAACCTCTGCCAAAAAAACACAAACCACAAACACTATTCAACGAAAGAAATGAAGCTCGTAAGTACCCCACCTCGTGTTTTACAACAGTATCAAGACCGCACAGAATATGCATCCCGCTCAACCTGGCGTCCTCCAGTATATAAAAAAGGGTTCCAAAATGTTGGCCCGCCATCGCATTCAACTCTTGGGGAATCTGGTCAGGCGGGGGTCAACCCCGCCGACGCCAGTACTCTCGACGCCCGATTCAATATTATATCCCCCTTCAACCCCCCAAAAGTCCGATTCGAACCCCTCCCGACCCCGAAAACATAGTGTTCCCCACACACACATGCGATCGATTGCGACATGTCGCGACATTAAAAAACTTCAACAATAGCTTACCAAACCTATCCTAACACCCCCCCCACCCCCCAACCACAGTCTCTTGCTCTCGCTACCATCGCCGCGACCTCCGTGTCCGCCGCCGACAAAATCAAGGTCACCCTCTACGAGGAAGCCCTCTGCCCCGCCTGCATCGGCTACTTCGATGCCGGCACCGACCTCCAACCCGTCAACTCCGGCTTCTGGGTGATGTACGAGAACCTCAAGGATATTGTGGACGCCGAGGTCGTCATGTGGGGAAACGCTATCGGAGACCCCAGCCAGGGTTCCGATGCCGTTACTTGCCAACACGGTGAGGTTGAGTGCCGTGGAAACCTTCTCTTCGGTTGCGCTAAGAACCTCTACCCTGACGTTGACGCTCAACTTTCCCTCATCCACTGCTTCGACTCGGTGTTGATTGAGACGTTCCCCGGAGGCCTTCCCTCTGGAACCGTCAACATGACCATGATGGACGACACCATTAAAGCCTGCGCTTCCGAGACCGACGTTAACATGGACTACGACAAGCTCGATGCCTGCGCCTCCGGCGACGACGGCATGACCTACTTGCAAGCTGAGAAGGACAAGACCCCCGGACACACCGGAGTCCCGTTCACCGTTATTGGAGATGGAGACGCTGAGTGCCCTCCCCCTGATGATTTGACCGCGGCTGTCTGCGGGGCGTACACCGGTTTGAACAAGCCCGAAGCTTGCAATGCCGCGGCCTTAAGCAGCAAGGAGGGAAGCTGGACCAGCAAGGTCAGCCTCTTCTAAATAACATAAGTTATTTAGGGTGGGGAAGTAGGAAAAGTAAGAGAGAGTGGGAGAGAGAGGGAGAGAGTGGGAGAGAGTGGGAGAGAGTGGGAGAGATCACAATGATCCAAATTCGAAATTAAGACTGGTCAGACCTAATCGTTCAACCTTTGTGGTAAAAGAATTGGCCAGCAAACGAAAAATATGAAAGGAATAAGAAGAAAAAGTGTGTGGAGGGGAAGGGGGGGGAAGCTAGCTAGCTTAAAGAAAGTACCGCAGTGTGTGAATCTTCGGCGACCTAATCGTTTTACCTTGTAAAAGAGTGTCGAAGTGGCCTGAAAGTAATCAAATGTATCGAGGTTGAATTTGAATTTTAACAACGTTTCTAATATATATCATAACTTGTTTATCTTCGGACCTGCTCTCCTTTCTCTTCTTCCAGATCGCGGCGCCAATAATCACAACCGCAGCAGCTACCCCGCCCAGAGCTGCGCCTACGGCCCAACCACTCCAATCAACCTTTTCATCGCCTTCCTTCTCATTTAAAGAAGTCGGGCTTGGCGTTGGTGATTGTGTGACCAGCAAACACGCCTCGGCGTTGTACGAGAATGCGTCACCTACAACCGTGCCCTCGCTCACGTTCATGGGTCTGCCTTGCATGAGCGTATCATCGTCGTCGTACCCTGGCGCGCAAGATCCTGATAAAGTCACCGTTCCTAGAATATTCTTAATGTCGCCTTGGCTCTCGTCGGGACCGTCGCCCCCCTGGTTGTTTATCCACTCGCTCGCATATACTGTAATAATCGCAAAATCAGTGACATGGATCGCCCCACCTTGGGCAGCTTTGTTGTCAACAAACGAGCAGCTTTTAATTTCGACAACCGCATACCTCTCGATGAAGAACGCCCCTCCGCCAACGAAGAACATGTTTCCGCTCTTAAATTTGATGCTGCAGAGAGAGGAAAGCGAGCGAGAGTAGCGAGTAGGCGTTTGTTAGAATAGGTTCGGGGTGAATGTTGTGCTGTTCGCTTGTTGTTGCCTTTAGATTTACCTGGTGAACGTTACAGGTGGGTTGTTGTTGGAGGAGCTTGTTAGTATGGCGCCTTGGATGTTGGCGATGCCAATGGTGTCTTCGCCGTCAATTATGCACAAGAAGGGGTAACTAGAACAGGACACCGAGGTTTGCACATCCATCAAACTGTACATACGGTAATCGGTTGATGGGCCATCTGTTCCTACATTGTAGGTGTTAAGTGATAGAGATATCGGTGTGCCGGGGGCGATGGGGGAGGTGCCTTTATTGGTGCCAAAGTTGGACAGGGAGTTGAAGAGGGATGTGTGATCCGGGCAGAGGAGGGAGGTGGTAGTGGTGGGGGCGAAGAGGACGGCGAAGAGGAGGGTTTTGGGATGCATTATTGACAGGATAATGCAGAAAGAAAAGTGGTAAGATCTGGGAGTGTTATTGGTTATAAAAACGTTGATTTGTCTTTCGATTTATTGGAGTAACAGTTTAACTGGGAATTAAAGTATAAGCGGTTTGCCTGGTTGATAGCCTGATCTGCCACTTGCCCCTATTCCTCCCCCTTGAGAGTTAAAATGGACGATCATCAGGATCCCGATTTGGAGTTGTTGTCAGTAGGTGGATGCCAACCGGTCGTTACATTGACGGCGATCGAACGAGAAAGGCCGATTGCTATACGTAGACGACCAGCTGCTGTTGAAGTTTCAACAGGTTCGCCGGGCGATTTTCCAAGGGTGTGTGTACCTAGTTGACCAAGTCTTGCGCTGTTTGATACTTTAGGGCCAAACAAGAAGAAGGAGAAGAGAAGGGGGGCGGTTCTGGTGGAGGAGCAGCGTCGGAATGCTAAAAAGGTCAAGAAAGCAAAAAATCCACATAACCCTAGAGCTTGGACGTTGGAGGAGGAAACGGCTCTTCTTGAGGGCGTGGAGAAGCACGGGCTCGACTTTGACAAAATCAAGGCCGAGAGTGGAGCTCGGCTTGGTAAACAGACGGTAAAATCACTCGATCAACATTTGTGCCGTTATCGTAGGGATAAGTACACAAAATGAAAGCAGCGACAAGAAAGAATCTTCCGCCTCGATCTAACATCTAGACCTCAGAGGAGACAGCAGCGCTTCTCGAGGGGGTGGAGAAGTACGGGGGAGACTTTGACCAAATCAAGGCCGAGAGTGGAGATCAGCTTGTTATACGGTCGCTAGGAGCACTCAATCAACATTTGCGCTATTATCACCCTGATACGTTCAGAAAGTTGAGGGTAGTTCATCACCCTTAAAGTTCGAAGAGCTGAGGGAACCCAATCGTACTGATTTGTGGACCGAAGAGGAGAAAACGGCACTTCTTGAGGGGGTTGAAAAGCACGGGCATGACTGGGACCAAATCAAGGCTGAGAGTGGAGCTCGGCTTGGTAAACAGTTGGCAAGCGCACTTCAACGATTTTGTACAAGATATATATCAAAAAAAGAACGAAGTAACGAAATCATCAATAATCCACAAAATACGAATTAAAAAGCTTATGATACAAACCAGTGATCTTTCAGTCTATTTCTATTCTAATAACCTACTACTGCGCCACTTATGGTAGTAAAAAATCTTTATTTTCGTGCAAAAATACAATTTCATTACTCCCCCCTCACATTGTGTCGTTCCCCCCCCCCCGACCCTCCCTCTCATCTCTCATCCAATAGTCATAGCCCTCTCCCTCCCTCCAACCTCCATCAATCCTTTCAACAACCCTCCCTCCCCTCCTCCTCCCTCCTCCTTTTTCACAAACCTCCCTTTAACCCTTACACGTCGATCAGCTAAATCTTTACGACAGTTATAACGTATTTTCTTTTTGTAGCTACGGGAGAAACGTTTGGCGGAGAATTTTGAGAGGATTTGAGAACGTTCGGAGGGGGTGTAGATTCCGATGTTGCCGGAGGTGGAGTATTGGAGGGGGAAGGTTTCGTGAGGTAGTACGTTGTTGCTGGTGTAGTAATCGATCATGGTTGATTTTTTGATTGAAAGATTGGGATGAGTGAATGAAGGAGGAGAGGGGAGGGGGGTTGTGCGGGATTTCTTTTTGGGAGGGAGGGGAGGGGAGGAGGAGGTTAAGGAGAGGAGGAGGGAGGCGGAGACGGATGTTTTGGAGGAAGTTGTGGGGGCGAGTGGGGCGAGGGATTTTGAGAGGGTTGCGGCGGGAGCGGAGTATGAACGGGGACGACGGTACCCGCGGTTGCGGGTTGTGGGTTTCGTGGATTTTGAAGACGTGGTAGTCGTGGTCGTTGTGGTTGGAGGGGTGGGATCAATGGCTGGAGCTGGCGTTGCTGTAGAAACGAACGATTTAATGTGTTAAATTTTTTGCGTTTTGTTAGTTGAGTGACTCGATTTTATTCCCGCTTCGACTTCGAAAGGTTTTTCCTCTAAGAATCCTTCCCCCGCCCCCCTCCTCCCCCCCAAAAACCTATCGAACCTTCTCACTCACCATCTCCAATAACAGCATTAAACAAATCCAAACTCCCGCTCCTACTTCTTCCGCTGCTCACGCTGCTCCCTTCGCTTCGAGCGAGCCCAGGAGCCTCGCTTCCCAAAACTAATGATTGAGGGATTGAGATGGGCTGGGAGAAGGTTTGGGGAGTCGTTGAAGGGGGAGGGCGGGGGGGGAGCGTTAAGCAACTGTTCATGGTGTTCGTAGGTAGAGAGATTGGAGAAACCTGGTGAGGATTCTGCTTGTCGGCGAGTTTGAGAGAGGATTGATCAGAAATCAATATTAGCGACGTGATGGAAGCGTTTGAGTAAGCCACGTTCAAAGTTTAGGTGCCTAATGTCAGATATTCAGTGGTTAAAAATGCGTTATGCGTCGGAATGATTGCAAGGATTAGCTCAAAATGAGCTCGCATAAAATCTCCTCGTTTAACCTGGGTGCTTCCCCCCCCCTTTCCATTATCGCACTAAAGAGCTTTCAAAAACATTTCATCGACCTCTTCGATTATTTCAATATCCCTGAACTATAGTGATCCTAGTGAATAACTTCGTATTTAAGGAGAAATCCACATCTCCTGTGTTAACTCTTAGCCGTTCTTCCTCGTCTCCCCTACCCCTCCCCCTCCCCCCTTCCCTCCACCTCTTAGAGTCCTTTACCCAAAAACAAGAACCCCCCCCCCACCTCCTAACCCTCCCCTAACCATGTCCTCCCTAAACCCCTCAAAAAAGTCCTCAAAAAAGTCTTTAATAGTCGACATCTCCCTCTCCACCTCCTCCATAATCTCCCTCGTCCAATCCAACCCCTCCCAACACACTCTCTCCGCAGGCGCTATAAAGGAAATTGAGGAGGCTCAGAAAAAAGTGAAGAAAGAGCAGTTGAGCGCGCATGGGGTGGGTGCGTTGTTGGGGTTTGTGGGACATGAGAGGAAATTGGTGAAGAAAATTAAGGTGAGAGGAGGAACAAGAGAGAAGAGAAGAAACGGGGAGAGAAACCGTTCTTAAGCTACTCTCTCTACTATAAGAGATTCAATTTTACTAACCTGTCGCTTTCCCGCAACTCGGCTTGCTACCCTCGCCTTCCTCTAATAACAGAAAAGGACATCTAGAAACCCGCAAAAAACACACCATAGACTACAACCAAATCCTCTACTCCGGTAAAGCTGCACAATTCGAAGCTTCCCCACCTAAGATTGATATTAAAATCCCTTCCGCTCTTGACCCGAATGCTCTTAAGAAAAGGTTGGAAGAGAAGGAAGCTATTTTTAAAGGAAAGAGAGAGGAGAGGAAGAAAAAGTCGGATGAGTACTATCTCAAAAAAAAAGAAGGTGAGACGCAATGCATTATCTGTCGCTCGATATACTTTCTCGATATACTCTCTGCTCGCTCCAGTCTCAACCCCCAACGCCGATTTCACCCCCACCCATTTCTTACACGGCTCGCTTCGCTCGCCGTTCGTTGTCTCGCACACAGAAACCACTCTCTCAAAAAAGAAAACGATCTTCAGCGGTGGTAAAAAGAAGATGACGCTGCACTCGCCTTTTTATAAGAATAAACCGAAGAAGGAGAAAGACTCAACGCCGAATTCGAATAGATCGCATGGTTCGATGTTCGCGCAGATAAAAATGAAGAAAAATTTAGGTTTTCTAGGCCGCGCAATGTCACCCCATTCCGAATCAAGCAGTAGTTCCGATTCAAGTTCCGCAAGCGTTTCCGGCCAAAAAAAAACCAGAGGCAGAGGATTCAGTATGATGAAAAAATTCGGTTTATTGGAGAAACTGAGTCCAACGTCTAAAAGTCCTGCGAATGAGAAAACGACAAGTCCGGAGCAACAACCTGAGTCACCTTCTTTACCTGAAGATGGTGATTCACCTGAACCTCCTCTGATAGTTGAAACAGTACCTGAAAAATTACAAGTGCCGGTTAGTCCTTTACCGATGTCGGGGGTTGATACACCTCAAAAAGGTGCGGCACCTACTCTACCTACTATGGAAGAAGAGTCGGAGATGAAACAATCCGAAGCGGAGATCGGAAGGTGAGAAACTGCGAGGACGAAGACCAGCGAGGAGCGAAGCGACGGGCTAGAAGACAGATTTTTTCAACTCGCCGCTTCGCTCCTCGTGGTCTCCGCCGCTTTCATCACTTCTAGTTCCTAACACGGCTCGCTTCGCTCGCCGCAGGGTTCGACCCTCCTCAGAAAAAGAAAACACCGAAGAAGATAAAGAAGTCATCAGCGTTGTAAGCTCATCAAGTTCACGTCCAAGCAGTCGTTTCTCTAAATTCTTTAACGGGAAAAAACCACCTGTACTCAAAATACCGAGTCCAAATGTTACGAGTGAATCTCCTTCGGATGAATCGGATTCTGGTAAAGATTCTGGAACGACTTTATCTACGAGAGCTAGAAAAAGAGATATAATGAAAGGTTCAATAACAGGAGCCTTCGGTACCTTAAAAAAATTAACACCTAAATCAATAACGCCTAAATCGACGGGGAGTGGAAGTAAGGCGAGCTTTTTCGTTAGGCCGAGAATACATTTAGGGAATCCGCTGGAGAAGTTGGGGGCGGGGGTTAGGAATTTAGGGGGAAGTTGGGGGTTGTTAAGAAGAAGAGTCCTTTTAGTTATAAGAAGGCAGCGAGTAAAGCGAGGGAGATTTGGAAGGAGGGGGAGGAGGAGGTGAGGAAGGGAGGGAGGAGACGTTTTTGTGCAACGTGTTTTTATGTATTCTAATTGAGTTTATTCGTTCGCCACTCTCGCAGGAGGTTGTTAGGGCTTTTGTCAAGGGGTGTATTGTTTTTGCGAGTATCAAGGTTATTGAGAAAGAGAGGAAGAAACATATCCGAGCGTTCGGGGAGAGGAAGCAGTGGAGCTCGAAGAAGGGGTACTTCTTCTCTCCGACTTTGGATCCGAATGTGGAAGCGATGAAGGGGGAGAAGGGGGAGGATGATCCGGCGGCTACGCCGCCGATATCGGAAGACAGTAAGAGCGACGAGGGAGACAACGAGGAGGGTAACAACGAGGTGGAGGAGGATTTCAACTTGGTTGGACCCATGCAGTCCACGAACTCCGTTTCCATTCATGATCTTTATGGCGACACCACGATGTCGCCGATTCAGATGTACTCGACGCATTTGGGGAGTAATAAGGGGGGAGGATCGGAGATTGAAGGAGATCAGGAGGTGAGACCAATAATAGTAAGGCATTTCCTCCGTCTTAAAATCACTAACACATAATGTAATCACCATAGAACTTCTGGAAGGTCATCGACAGAGTCTTCCGAGCACCTAAGAGCAAGGCGTATATACAGCCGGAGATCGTGGTCGAGGAAGAGATCAAGAAGGTAGTGAAGGTGTACGTCGAGCCTCGGATCAAGTACCAGTGGCAAGAGAGAATCACGTGGCTCGACGAAATCATAAAGATCGCCAATGATAACTACGGGGGTTCTGACGGTGGGTTTTCACGGGAAATACCTACGCTTATTAAGAGTTCGAAGGTGTATAGAGCGGACATTGTTACGGACAGCCAGAAGAGGGGAACGTCGTGGAGCGCGAAACGTCTTCAGTCAGCTGTTGAATTTGAGAAGAAGATTTTTGATCCGGATGTTACATTGCAGAGCGTACAAGCGAAGCTTTTTAAGACTGGGACTGACGCGTAAAAATGTAAAAATGTAAAAATGTAAAATATATTGTTGTATCAAAAATGCTTCGAGAGAAGTAAAAATTAGATTTTTATTAACGCTTCAACCGACGCCGTCTTTTGATAATAGCTAATACCCCAAAAAACGTGAACCAAAATATAACATCTCTTCTTCTCTTAAACCATTTCATAACCTTCTCCTTAAATCCTTTTATAGGAGGTGGTGTGACACTCGATTTATTAACAACCTCAAAATCAGATTCAGAATCAGAATAATCAACTTCGGAATTGTAATCTTCATCCTCTTCATCTTCCCAATCATCAACTGTCTGCACTTCCACCTCCTTCTTCTCCTCTTCACCAATATCTTCTCCTAATTCTTCTCTCAATCCTTTTAAACCTTTGAGAGAATAAACGTATGATCTTTTATCATCTGTTTTTTCTCCTGTTTCTTCTTCGATATCTATGTCGGAGGGGAGTTTTAGACCACGTAATAATACGTAGTACGATCGAGTGTCTATGTTTGAGGGGAGAGATTTTAGGACGAGGTCTATAAATGAGGAGGAAACTTTGTGGTGGAGGATTAGGGATTGGATGTAAATGAAACAGGCGTTTGAATCAGTTTTGTTTTCGTATTTGATAACGTTAACTTTTAAATTATCTGAGCGGGCTAAAATGGAGGAGGTAGGTAGAGGAAGGCTGAGGTGCTGGAATAACGGGGGGAGAAGAGGGGGAAAGGAGGATTGAAGGAAAGAGGCGAGGAGGGAGGGAGGGAGGGTCGAGGGGAGGGGGAGGGACATGGTTTTTTTGGGGGGCTGAGTGAGTTTTTAGAGGTGAAGGGCGGGGAGATTGAGGAGGGGATGGAGTAGGTGGTGTATAGTGCGGGGGTGTGCTGGGTCGTTTGGGAACTTTGGTGAGGAGGTAGACTTGACAGGGCCGACGACGAGCAAATTCGCGATCGATTTAGCTTAGCTAGTACTTTTTGAAGGGAGGTAGATGTATTTTGAAGGGGTTAAGCGGGACTGATATGCTATAGATGGACGTAGAAAGAGTAACAGACTCTGGGGTTGCGTTGGGACGATGAAATCTACGACACTGAAATTGAGGGGAGAAAAGCTGAGAAAGTTTAGCAGCCAATTTCTCGAAACCTACGTATCACGATGTCCAAGTCTGTAGCCACCCGATGTTCTAATAGATTGAAGGCTAAAAAAACCGAATGGGAAGCGCGGTGGGGAGGACGAGGAGAAGGAGGATGGGGAAGAGTAAAACGAGGGATCAGCGGCGGCCAATTCGACAACTACGACGACTGTTTCCACTGTACCTGCGACGACTGATCAGTTCATGCACACACCTGAGTTCAGGAGACACTTCGTCAATTTCTTACACGTGGAGACTTTGATGGCTTTGAGGTTGATGATGAAGGAGTGAAAGGTCGTGGCGGAGGAGGTGATCGACGTGGGAGCGGCGAGTTGATTGTTCACGGTGGGAAGGATATAGGCTACGTGCTGTTGACGCTCAAGAGGAGAGGCGCAAGCTCATAACGCTGGTGATCTCCCTTCTAGATATTACGAAGGTTGGAGAGAATGCCTGCAATATGGCCGTCAATCTCGTCGTTGTTAATCTCCCCGAGGGCGTTAAGAGCATCGGCAAATATGCCTTCTGTAACTGCGAGAGTTTGACCACCATATCTTTCCCGACGACGTTAACATCGATTGATGATTTCGCCTTCTATCGTTGCTCCAGTCTAGACAACGCCGATCTCCTCCACACAAACCTTCAAAAATTAGGTCGAGGTGCCTTCGCAAGTTGCATAGAACTAAAATCGATGATGATCCCGGACTCGCTTCAGACGCTTGGTGATTACGTCTTCGCCGACTGCTACAAGCTAGTCCCCTCCAATATTAACGCTACTTATAACAACACGGTAGTCGCTTACCTCAGCTCAAAACAAAACTGAAAATCGCATTAAATTCCAAGAACAACATCAAAGATTTAATTTACACTTCCGAACTTACTCATTAGCCTCACTCGAACACCCCTAGACCCCTTCTGTAGTGCGCCTCAAACTATCCCTCCATAATCGCCAAATCTTCATCCCTTTGATGTCCCCCTCAACCACATTTGCAAAAATGGGTTAGTTTTATGTTGGTGTTGGAGCACCGCCAAAATGACGTTCTCGAACTTGTACGCCCATGACCCCTGCCATGATGAACGTTGTAGTTGTTGATCGAACGAGCGAGTAAAACGTAACAAGATGAAGTAAAAAAAACAGAACCACATTATTCTAAAAAAACACCACCCTCTATTCCTCTAGAGAAACTCCTCAATCTCCTTCCCAATCTCCATCTTCACCATCCTCTTATCCACAATATACAACGCTTCCCCTTTACTATAAACCTCCCCCGTATCCTCATTCTCTAAAACCCCTTCTAGGAACACCTTCCTCCGTTCAGTTTTAACGTGATTTATACGCATTACACATTTCGTGTTTTGTGGGAGGGGTTTAACGTAGTTAACCGTAAGCTTTGCTGTGTAACCCATTAAACCTTTTGTTGAAAGGAAATAACCCATACCGAAGGCATCGTCGAAGATTAATGAGGAGATACCACCGTGGACGATACCTTTATGACCATTACATTCCGTTCCAAATCCTACTCTAGCTGCGCATATTTCAGTACCTTCTGTTTCGGAGGACGAGGAGGGGGAGCGGTAGAGCTCGTAGTGGGTTATTTTTGAGGGGGAGAGGGAGGTGTAGATTGCGTGGGTTTTTTTT
>BLQM01000354.1:46877-60264 GCA_012489335.1 Triparma laevis f. inornata | reverse complement strand
GGGGGGGGAGTGATCTGAGAGCTGGCCAAACAAAATATCGTTTATGTTGGAAGAATCTGGACACAACGCTGGCGGGCAGCATGTCGCTCAATACGGCAACCGCAATAGTGGGTATTTGGGGGTCGAAAGGGGGAATTTTGGATCTTAGGAGTCGACGTACCCTTCAAAGTGTTTGATTGGAATCTAACGCAGTAGATGCCAGAATCCGCATGTCAAAATCAAAAAAGTTGTGTTGTATTGAAAAAGTATAAAAGCACCTACAGCAAATTAAACCTTTCAACTTTTCTTAACGTTGTTTCCGAATAAATATCTACCTCTCTTTCTCTTTCTTTCGCTTCTCTGCTTACTTCCTCTCATTAAGTTCTCTAAGGGAAATCATAACCGCACGTTTCGCTGTACTGGTAGTTGAGCATCTCTTCCGCAGCTTCCGCAGTCGTGCACTCGACATCATCATCATAAGCACATGACATCGTCAGCAAGTTAATATATGACATACCCAAATCCGCAGTGCACGCGTTGGGCACATCGCTGCAGAGAGACAACCACGAATATCCAAGCATGTTGACGTCTCCGTCCTCGGCATCCATCCCGGACAAGGACAAATGAACGCCGCCCAGCTCCTTGCAGGATCACAGGGACATGCTTTGCATCATGTACCACGCGGCATCGGCCTCCTCAGCGGTGGCATCTTCATCCGGGTTGGCTGGCGATGGTTCATGTAACATGTGCCCATGGCAAACATGTGCTTGAGGGCGTCCTGGCACGCGGGAGGCTCATTAACGAATGCGCACCAGTCGGTTTCTCCTCCACTCGTGTAGTCGTTATTGCACTCACACATCATGGAGATATAGCCAGCCTGTTCGGCGGTTTCCTCAACGCTGGACCCTTGAGACATTAAATTGAATTTGGTATTGGTGGGATAAATTATTGGAGGGGCGCCGTTCGTCCCACCCTCCTCTTCTCACTCACCTGAAGCCGCCCAAAATACAGCCGCTGACGAGACCTCGCCTGTCGGGGAAGTGCTTCCAGCCGGCGACGATCGGGGCCGTGTAGGCGAGGCCGACGCCGAAGCCGAACATCACGGCGTAAGTGAGCATGAAGGAAGCCAAGGTGGTGGCGAAGGAGGACAAGTAGACTGTGTGTGAATGAGGAAAGGGTTAGGGTTAGGGTTAGGGTAAGAAATACGCAGCTACTTGGAATCTTCATCTGATTCTCCATGAACGAAGCGACGATGTATTCGTGATTTCAGCTCATCGCTCCACTCCTCGATTTCGCTATCTCAACCACTAACATGCTCGCTGCGCGTTGCGCTAGCTTCGCTCGTCGCAGTCCCTTTCTTACTCACCTCCACCAGCCATCAGTAAACTACCGAAAAGCATACTCAGCGGTAGACCGAGCTTGGCCTGGAAGAACGAACTTATGGGCATGCCGATGCACATGAAGACCATCCCGAGAGGGATGACGTAGAGGGAGTCGGGGGTTCCTGCGCCAGCGAGGCCGGCGAAGTACTTTTGGTTGGGGGGCTAGAGATATTATTGTTTGTGTTTTGTTTACTGTATGAGTTGCGAGCGAAGCGAGCCGGGGAGGGGAGGGGGGAGTTGAACGAGGAGTTCCAATATGAGCGGCGTTTTCGAAGAGCCTCTTCGTTGTAATTATGACGCCTTCCTAATCGAGGAGCGGAGCGAGAGCGACATCCTCGTCGCTTCGCTCCTCGCTGGGTTTCGTCCTCGTTGTCGTCGAGGTTAGTCGCTTATGTTTTGCATCGACGAAGATCTCTCACCTTCATAGACGGGGGAAGGTACGACTGAAAGTTACCCCAACAGTACAGAGTTCCAAGCGTTAAGTGGGTCAAGAAACCGCCGAGGATGGCGAGGGGAGCGACGGAGAGGCTGTAGAGAGGAGGATTAGGAGTCACTTCTTGTTGTTGTTTATTTAATAACTCTAACATTTAGGATTTGAGGGATTGAGGGTAGGATACGACTACAGCGTTTTTGACTCCCTAATAACTCAAATCTTACCTTAGTATACGAATTGTATGTTTTATTCAGCTGATAGTGTTGATTTTCATTCGATCCGCTAGGTTGAGAAAATAACTGCTCTGGAAACAATTAATCCCTAAATTCTTTCCTAAACGTTAAGATAAACATTATTATAATGTTTATAACGTGATTATATGAGTTGATAGACAACGTTAACTATGTTCTATCCTAAAAGATAACTCTTTAATCACTAAATGTTAGTGTAAAGTAAGGTGGACAACTAGCTAGGGAGCAGAGGGTGAGAGACCCGGAGGAGGAGAGAGAGGCACCACGGATGCAATCCGCAAATATATAGGGCTCTCAGACAATCATTGTTCGGCCTGCAATAGATTAGGATAGCGCACACAAGCGGAAGTGAGTGGTAGAAGTATAATAAGGTTAACTAACAACAAAAGCAAGCAAGGAGGGCGGAGGAAATAGAGAAAAGGGGGGAGATATATCAATATATAAAAAAGAATCTCAACTACATAACGATTCATAACATTAAAAAAGCAATCATTGCGCAAACACAGGTCACAGTCAGTCGCAAATCCCTCACGACCAAGAGGGGATTCACGAACGTCAGGAACGACAGAGGTGTCAACTCAAAACCTCCACCCTCTACCTGACTCGACCCCAACCCCCACAGCCTACCTCTCCACAACTACCCGACCACCAAAAAAACCTGACCCAACTAGGTGTCGTTCGCTCCAGCAAGACGAATTCGAAGACGGAGACGAAGCCCAAGTCACTGTGGAATGCGATGTCAAAGCTGAAGCCGACGGGAGCAACGGAGTCCAGTCAAGCCCCTTCCCCCCCCGCGGACACGGGAGCTCCCTCCACCCTCCCCTTCTCCCCCCCCGACATCCTCCCTAACAACCTCTCAACCGCTGCCTACCACGACAAGAACGATGTTTTCAAGAAGAAGCTCCCCCCTCCCAAACATACTCGAGCGTCTGCATCTAAACAAAAACGATCAATTCGTACGCCGACAAAAACTGGAGTCACAGCTACAGAAGGGCCGGCCGAACTCTCGACTTCGCCTCGGACGAAAATGACGAAGCACACGAACCCGCCCAACATCTCCGCCCGCAAAATCAAGATCAAGATCAAGAAGAAGTCCCACCCCAAAGCAAAACCCAGTCTTTGCACCTAAACATAAACAATCAACTCGTACACCGACAAAAACTGGACCCTCTGCTGCGGAAGAGCTGGATGACCCCTCTTTCATGACCATGCCTCCCACGAACAAGCGTAAAACCTTATTCTCCTCGCACACCCCCAGATGATGAAAGAAGGGAGGTTGGGAAATGCCATAACCCTAACAAAAATAACACGCCGATTCGTATAGTCAACACGGCACAGCGCAAAGATAACTAGACTAAAAATTCCCCCCTCGTTTATTATTCTTCCCCTCCCTATTCTTCTTTTGCACCTTTGGTTCCCCATTCTCCAACACAGTTTTACTCTCAGGCTCTGTTGTTTTTACTGGGGTGTACATAGCTTTAGTCCGACTCACTTGGCATAATCCTCTGCGAATATGGGCTTCCAGCTTCTTCTTGGACGAGAACATTGCAATTTCGCCGCAACAAATTGTGCACCTGAATTGTTTCTTGGTAATCTTTTCATGTCTCTGTTCTCTTTTTCCTTTGCAGAAATTTTCTTGTACCTTCAACGTCTTTGCTAAAGGGGCGTCCTGGTCCTTGCTGTCAAGCCTCAGTGAACTGTTGTGAAGACTCTGGTATTTTTCATCGCTGCCTTGAAGCGCATCTGAGACCTTTCCTACGTAAGTATCACTATTTAGTTCTATCCACCACAGCCCTCTATCGAAATTTTGATGACACTGATGGTCAAGTAGAATACCGATGCTTAGTTTCACTGCAGAATACACACGAGTCGCCATCTCGCATCAGGATAGCTGCACGGAATTCCTTGGTTCTGCTAGATGTACTAGACTCGACAGACGACACTTGACCAGAGTTAACCTCGTAGATCACTTCTTTACTTCCTGAAAACCTGCTACGGCGAAAGGAATCTGGCGTCTTCTCCACCTTTACATTACCAAATCCAACCAAAAAACAAATACAGAACTCACTCCTTCAACGCCAAGTTGCCCTACATATTTCTTCATCTCCTCCACCCTCCCCCGTAAACCCTCGAAAGTGAAGTCAGTGTCATACTCCCCGCTGCCGTCTGCCCGAAGCACTCGTGCGATAGTGCCCTTTAGTCCCAATCTTTGCATTTCCTCGGCAAGCTTTGTCTTTAAACCGACCGCATCATATTTCATCACTGTCCTCACTGTGCACTTGGCAGGAACTTTGGCATCAGCCTTGAGAATTTCTGCCTCTGCCTTCCTCAACTCCACCTCAGCCTCAGCCTTCAGCTGGTGAAATTTATTCGAATGCACAGAAGGAATTCATTTAGTATGAACGATTTAAACTCTAAAGTGTGAATGTTTTTCTTTTCTTTTTTACTGGTACAACAATTCTACTCACTAACCAAACGATATTTGGCTCGCCTTATAATTCGCATTTCCTCCCCTATTTCTGTTCCCCCCCTTTGGCTGCATCTCCTCCCCCCCGCCAAAAATTCTGTTGCTGGTTGTGTTGCCACCCCCCTGTGGCTGCGCCTGCGCCTGCGCCTGCTCGGCTTGCGTGGTCATCACGCTCTTCCTCCTCAACGGTCCCTGGAAGGAAATCTCTGACCCGATTTTTACCATGAACTCCTCGTAGCTGATCCTGCCGTCGTGATCGCTGTCGATCAAGTTCATGAGCTTCATGAACTCCTCGTCGTTCATTTTGTAGCAGTAGTTCTCGAGAACTCGCCTGAGCTCGTCGGAAGACACGCTGCCTGTCTGATCGTTGTCCAGGATCCTGAAGGCGGTGCGGACGCTCTCGGTTTGCGTTCTGAGCTTGTCCTGCAAGAACTTAAGGCCCGCGTCAGCGTCGTGTCCAGTGTAGACGGCCCCAAGAGGCTGTGCGTACATTTCTTTTTGGCTGTGGTGCCCCCGGATGCTGTCCTGCCCTCCGATGAGCAAGTTGCTCAATCCACCAGAGTCGTTGTCCCCTGGCTCAACGATGTTCTTGACCTGGTTCATGAATTCCTCGTAACTGATGTCACCGTCCCCGTCCGTGTCGAACTTGGTGTAGCACGCCTCGAAGGTCTCGTCGGGCACGGTGTAGCAGCAGTCGTCCAAGATTTGCTTCAGCTCGCGCTTGCCGATGGTGCCTCCCCTGTCCTTATCCAAACTCATGAAGGCGTTGCGGATTGATGGGAACTTCTCGTAGATCTGGAACGGCGAGCGAAGCAAGCCTTGTTAGAGTTGTTTGTTCATCAGGGTTGATTGAGCAGGGGCTCGGCGTCTGAAGCTATCAGTGTAGCAAAACTGCGGTCGCTTCGCTTCACAAATCGTTGCGCCTCACCTTCTCGCAGAGGAACTTCATGCTCGCTTCGACGTCGTTACTGCCGTGGGCGCCAGTTCCCATCGCTGAAGCCCTAACCTGTCCGGACTGCATGGAGACGTTGCCGTGACCGGACTTGCCGGAGGCCTTGGCGGCCTTCCTTCCCTCCTTGAAGCCGGACTTCAAACTGGTAGCCTGCGCCTTCTTGTCGTCTTCGTCATCGGCAAACACGTCGACGTCCACCTGGGCGCGGATGTCGTTCAGGAACTTAGCGTAGTCAATGAGGCCGGTCATGGACGGATCGAAGAAGTGCAAGAGGTCGTCCCAGAGCACCGGGTTCAACCGCCCGCAGTAGGTTTCGATCGCGGCCTTGACCTCCGCAGCGCTGATGAAGTACTTCTTATCGTAATCGAGCCTCTTAAGGGCGTCGCTAATGACGGCTATGTGGTTGTGGATGGCCTTGCAAATCTGCAAGTGCCCCTGGCCGAGGTTGGGGATGTTGGTCATCTTCTTCTGGAACCTGTAGGGCATGTTGGTTAACGAGTCGTCGACGGCATCGGGGGCTCGTTGTAGGTGTCCCTGCGGAAGCTGGATCTCCTGTTGTTGAGCCTGCGACGAGCGAAGCGAGTCACATGAAGATTGGCGTTGGCGAGTTAGAATTGGGCGAGGGTGAAGGCGGCTAGTGCGTTTAAACTGAGGCTACCAGCGCAGAGTCATTATGACTGTAATTATCGCATTCCCAGCTCGTCACTTCGCTCTTCGCTGCGTCTCACCTGCTGCCCGCCTCGGCCTGGTCTTGCGCCTTCTTGTTGGGGTTGGCGACGGGAGTCTCTCCGTTGACGACCTTCTTCAAAGTGTCCAAGAGCTCGTTGTAGGAGATCGCGCCGTCGCCGTCGGAGTCGAAGATATCAATGACCTGCTGGAACACCTCGTCAGACGTGGTGTAGCAGCAGTCGTCCAGAACGGCGCGGAGTTCCGTGGCAGAGATGGTCCCCGACTTGTCCCAGTCCAGCATCCTGAAGCTTTTCCTGATGTCAGTCCATTTCTCATGGATCTTCTCGCAGAGGAAGCGGAGCGCCGCGCCTACAGAGCGCTCGCCGTGGGCCTTCTGGGCGGCATTCAGCTGCGACGAGCGGCGAGCCGAGGACGAAGCCAGAGAAGCGAAGCGACGAGTTAGTTTAGAATGTTCTTGATGCGAGGAGCGAGAGCGATACATCCTTGTCGCTCCGCTCCTCGTTGTCGCCGTTCGCTCCTCGTAGGGCCTCACCTCAGTTGTCACAAGGGGTCCCTGCCTGCCTAAATTCCTCCCGGCTTTGCTCGCAAGATGGGCGCCGATGCCACCGGTCTCCTGCGGCTGCATGGAGTCCTTGAGCTGAGCGAGGAACTCCTGGTAGTCGATCTCGCCGTCCATGTTGGTGTCGAAGACCTCCAGCACCTGCGACGAGCGTAGCGAGGAGCATTAGCGAAGCGAGAAGCGAAGCGACGAGTTAGTCGAATGTTCTTAATGTTCGTCACAGTAGTAACTCGTCAGAATTACGTAGCATACTGCTCCTTGTCAGTTGAATATTCCTAACGTTCGTCATGGGGCCTCATTTCGAGCGCAATTGTCGTATTACCGGCGAGGAGTGAAGCGACGAGTTCGTATGTAATGCGTTCTGTACTTTACTCGTCGCTTCGCTCCTCGCAGTAACTCGTCAGAATTACGTAGCATATCGCTCCTCGTCAGTTGAATGTTTTTAACGTTTGTTATGGAGCCTCATTTCAATCGCAATTGTCGTATTCCCAGCTCGTCGCTTCGCTCCTCGCAGGTTCTCACCTCCTCAAACACCTCGTCGCTGACCTTGTAGCCGGTGGACTCGATGACCGCCCTGAGCTCGTCGTAGTCCAGCGTCCCGCTCCTGTCCTTGTCCATGTCCATGAAGGCCTTTCTCACGGTCGTGAACTTGTCGCTGAGCTTGGTGATGAGCGTCTTCATGGCCTTGGACTTGGCGGCCATCTTGTTGCGGGCCTGGGGGGGGGGGGTCGAAATGGGTTAGGGTTATTATTGTGTTGAGGTTGTTTGTTCGTCTTTGATATGATATATTCCAGTTGGTCCTTCTCTTCTCACCTGCTTCATGGCCTGGGCCTTGGCAAGGGACACGGAGCCGCCCTGCAGCTCGCCGCCGCCCGCGGACTCGTAGGCACTGGGGAAGGCTACCTGCATGGGGTTGCTCTGGTTTGGGTCGTTGGCCCTCTTGACCTGCGCCATGAACTCGTGGTAGGAGATCTCGCCGTCGCCGTCGGCATCGAAGAGGCCGAGCATGTTCGCGAAGACCTCGTCGGGGACCTTGTACGCGTACGAGTCGAGGACCTGCTTAAGCTCCGAGGCGGAGAGAGCGCCGCTCCGGTCCTTGTCCATCTTCTTGAACGCCTCGTGGATACTGCCGCTGTTCTCGAAGATCTTCTCCATCAAGAACTCGTAACTCGTGACCTTCTTGGTCCGGTTCTTCATCTGCTTGAGGCGGCGCTGCGCGGCCGGGGTTTTGTCGAAGTTCTGCATTTCTTCCAAGCGCTTGATCTCCTGTGACGAGCGGCGAGCCGAGGAGTTAGTTTAGAACTTAAGTGCGAGGAGCGAAGCGACGAATTGAACGAGGAGTTTCAATATGAGCGGCGTTTTCGGAGAGCCGACGAGTTCTCGTCGTTTCAATATGTTCAAAGATTTCGAAGAGCCTCCTCGTTGTAATTATGACGCCTTCATAATCTCGTCGCTCCGCTCCTCGCACTCGCACAACTTTTCTCACCTCCTCCTCGGCCTCGAGGTCATCGCAGTACTTGACCTGCCGCATGAACTCGTCATAGCTGATCTTGCCGTCGTGGTTCGTGTCCATAACGTTCATCAGCGCGTCGAACTGCTGCTTGCTCATCTTGAACGCGAAGTTCTCCAGCACGTTCCTGAGCTCGTCCTTGGTGATGTAGCCCTCCCTGTGAATGTCGATTGCCATGAAGGCCTCGGAGACGCCACTGAACTCGGTCGCGATCTTCTTGAGGAAGTCGTGGTAGATCTTGAGCTCGTCTAGGGATTTTACCGGGAGCATGCCGGGTTTGACGTAGGAAGCGGAGTACTCCGTGCTGTGGGGGCGAGCGAGTGTTAGATGAGTTATGTCGAGTTGTTCTCTCTTCACACTTCTCTCTCACCTGTACTGGGGCCTCCTAGGCCTGCGCCCAGACTGCCTGTCAAAATCGCTCGGCTTCATGGGCTTCGCCCCCTGCGGGTTCCCCGACTCGCTCGCGTCCGACATCGCATCCCCTTTCCTCCCCGCCTCAATCTGCGGCTGAATCTCATTCCTCACCACCGCGAGAAACTCCTCATAAGAAATCAAACCATCATGATCAGAATCAAAATAATTCATCAACTCGTCGAACTCAGTATCCCCCACAGCCATGCAGAAGGTGTCGAGGATGGACTTGAGCTCGATGCGGGTTAAGGAGCCTGAGCGGTCCTTGTCCATTGTGCGGAAGGCTCGGCGGACGGTGCTGAAACGGTCTCCGAGCTTCGCGAGCATTATGCGGGCGTTCTCGGAGAGGGTCAAGACGATGTTTTGCTGGTGGCGTTCTGTTTAGTGGGGCGAGTTGTGTTAGTTGAGGTTTGATTTGAAGCACGTTGGTGTTTTAACTACTCACCATGATTCATCCTCTGCTCCTGCTCCTGCAACAATGTTAGGTACTCCTTCTCATTCAACTTATCCACCGCAGGATCCCCCAAATTCATTTTCTGCCTCTGCGCATACTTCGCGTTCAACTTCCCTCCCCCCCCCCTCTGCAACCAAACATTATTCTCATGATGCTCCTCCAAATTCTTATCAAGAACAGCATTCTTCAACTGCGCCAACGGAATACATCTTCCGCCTTCTAAAGCACGGTGTAACCCTAAAACAGTTAAAACGAGATGAAGCTTCTTCTCAGGTAAATCAAAACCCATCATTTTCAAACCCCTCCCAATATCAGCTTCACTCAATAACCCCATAGTACTCGTCGAACTCGTAGGAAAGTTCATCCCCAACAAATGCGGTTTCTGTCTACACCTCTCCCTCAAACTCTCCACGACCTTCACAGGATCGTTCCAAAGTGTGGATAAGCGGTTGTCGTTGGAGGAGGAGGTGGTGAATTTTGAGTCAGCGAGGGCTTTCTTTTTTAGAATTAGCTTGTGACGGTTGGCGATATCCTCGAGTTCTTTTTTGGCGGCACGCTGAGGGCGAGCGAAGCGAGCCGAGTTAGAAAAGAGGAGGAGGGGGGGCTTGGGGGAATTCAATAGGGTAGTATTCTATGGCTAAGCGCTTCGTAGACTTCACTCGTCCTCCCCGCCTCCCCCCACTCCTCTAAGTCTCACCTCCTCAGTAAACCTACTGTGCCTCTCGTTATACCTATCCTCCCTCTCCCTCCCCCCAACCCCCATTTCCTCGTACCCTAAATGATGGTCTACGGCGCTATTGTTCGTATATAAATACTCGTTACTGCGGAGGAGGGCGCGCGGGCGTTAGTTGGGAGGTTTTCGATTTTTCTCCTTCGCGTTCGAAAAAAGGGGGGAGCGCGCTTCAAAACCAACGGTGGTGGTATATCTCCCCTGAAAACAATGTGTGCTAAGCGTTGAGTGCTCCGTTATCTATGTGTGCGTCGGCTCAGGACGCTCTCCCCCTTTCTCCCGAGTCTCGATAGAATGGGTTATACAACATTTTTCATTTCGCACGCTAGCTTAGGGGGAGCGGGTGCCAAACGAACGTTGATTGTCTATCTCCACGGGAAATACCGTGTGCTAAGCAGAGGGTCGATGTTATTCGACTGTCTCAGGCAGCAGCAGGCTTACCTCTTCTTGCCGGTCGGGGAAGGGGAGGTAGGAGCAGCCTTTTCGAGGAGGTGACCGATCACGTAGGTTTGTTTGTGTCTCATGGTGTATTATTAGGTAAAGCGTGCGTATAACTAGTTCGTGTTCTACGCCCGGACGGAGTGAGGGAGATAATGAAGGTAGGGAGGAAGTCAGGTAAAAAACAGCCCCAAGGTGAATTAAAACTCTTCTTAATATCTTTCACGCGTCTATCTCTAAAAAGATAAAGGCGGATTTGTGACGGAACTGTTAACAAGATCAGGTAGGTATCACTCTTATGTGGGCTGTGTGCGTTCAAAGAAAGTGATAGATCAGGCAAAACGGTTTGCTTCTTATCAGAGTTTTGGAACTTTAGATCGGTTTTATACGTTTTTGAGAGATACGTTTGAATCAATTAACCTTATTTTTAAGCTCCGTAAAGTAGTAAATAACTCGAGCTCAAATCTCCAATCAAAAGCCTATAGAGTACGTTTGACAAAGTGTTTCCCATAAACCACCTCCTCACATATACTTTCCATGAGAATTATAATAATGAAAAAAAGTAATTGTTATGTTATTGTAAAATTTCTTCAATCATTAACTCCAACGCCATTATGTCTTTACTTTACTCCTTACTTCTACTCTTCGATTCTTTATTCTTTACTTTTTACTCCTCAGGAGGGGGCTCCTCCTCGACGACCTCCTCGTCGACGACCTCCTCCTCAGGAGGGGGCTCCTCCTCAACAATCTCCTCGACAATCTCCTTGTCTGTATTTAAGTCAATGTCAGTCTGGACAATGGGGGTAGGCTCCTCGACAATAGGCTCCTGCTTGTCGTTGTTACCCTCGAAGTCGAGTAAGTCCAACAGCTGCTGCTTCAACTCTCCATCCTCGATGGTCTCGGTAGAAGTACTAGGGAGGCCCATGAGCATGTACGCCAAGTAAGGGGTGTAGCCGTTGATCCTCTCCTCCACGGCGCGAGGGTGGCTCTCAATCATATTGGCAAAAAGGGAAGCGTCGGGGATGCGGAAGGCGTAGTGGATAGGGAACCAGCCCTTGTGGTCCAATCCCTGTTCTCCGCAGATACTGTGACGGGGGGGGGGGGTCCGGTAGAGGGGAGCGGCGGGGAGGAGAGTTGGCATGTGAGTTTATAATGTTTAATCGATCGTACTATCAGTGGACTGTGTTCGTCGGAATAAACCATGAAATATTCTCTCTCGGCTAGTCATCACTGTCGCTGGGAGTTCCCTTTTCGCTCCTCACCTGCGGACGGACGACTCGAAGGAATCGTCGGCGAGGTCGAGGTCCACAATCTTGTGGGCAATATCGCAGTCCTCCTGGGTCATGCCCTACCTGAGACAGGCCATCAAGGGGGTCTTGCCGGAGGCGTCTTTGTTGAAGATCTCGTCAATGACCGGGTTGGACACGTTGGTGGCGACCTTCTTCTTGCCCCAGCCGAAAGTAGAGTTGGGCTCCTTCTACATGGGGACCGCGGCGGCAAACCTCGACATGACCTTGTCGTACTTCTGGTTCTTGATCAAGAACGTGAGATCGTCCTCCCTGACAGGGCTAGATCCAGCAGCGGGGTTGGGCTCCTCCTCGGTTCCGAAGTCGAGGGCCTCAAGGATGGGGGCGAGGTCGCTGATGTAGTGGTACCTGTAGCCGTAGGCGAGGACATGCTCGTAAGGAGTCAACATCGCAGGTTCGGGAGCGTCGAAGTCCATGTGGTCGTCCTCGTCAATCGCCTCCAAGTCCTCGCACTTCTGCTTCAAAGCCTCGGGGTTCTTGGCAACGATGGCCTTGATGAGATCGAGGTCCGCAATCTTATATCAAACGTGGGCGGGGAAGGCGCCGGTCTGCTCGGCCTTCATCTTGCAGATATTCCTCTCGTCGTCCTTCACGAGATCCCAGACCTTGTTGGTGTACTCGAGACCCTGATAAGGAGGAGGAGGGAGGGGGTTGCGCACGTGACTGCTCGTGGCTGTTCTGCTACGCGTGGCTATCCAACAACATTACAATCGATTGGCTCTACTTTACTCATCTCCTTCTTCCAACTGACTTTATCGTAGGGATCAAAGTCATCTCCACAGAAGAACCTTGGGAAAATCTTCTTCAAGCACATGTTCATCAGGCTCGAAGAAGATGTCGTCAGCAGTCACCTCCCATGACTCAAAGCGCACGGCGACCTTGCCCCAAAAATTATTGCGAATGTCATTGGCGACACATTCGTGGGCGGGAATTGAATTGAGGCAGCCCATTGTTAGCACTGGGGAGGGGGGGTCAGAAAATGAAAAGGTTGTTGGCGTTCTGGCTGATTGAGCGGCCGCTGCTGGTATTATCCCAAAAGTACAACCCGTACAAGCAGTACAGGGCGAGGAAGATTGCCCAGGCCTTGATGAGGGAGAACACCGGCGAAACGAACACGTCCAAAGAAAGTGGTGCTTCAAACGAATTTAGGGGCGGGTTACGGGGTTATAATAGGGCGAGCGCGGATGATTTGGTGTGATTCGAACGATTGTGGGGGAGAAGCGCATCGAGACGGACCGGATTGAGTTTATTTGAGTGGGTTTTCTACTTCCCTCAAATTCATGCGGGTCTAAAATAAATGAGGAAGGCATCTGGAATACGATCATATTCATAGGTTTGTGGTTTATTGCGTTACGCTCCTCTGCCTTCCTCCACACCACATGTAACACTCTGTCCTCTGCGGGGCCGATTTCTCCCAACCACCCCGGCGCTCAGGCTAAAAGATCTTCCCACTCTGATATCTTCCTTTGCGATCGCAACATTCGGCCTCATTGCCACTGTCTTTTCTCATCATTTACGCTACGAACCAAAGTACCTTTGTTACTAACACACTCTTCCACCCACATCAGGCCTGCTCCACTACGCTCAAAACCACTAGCATAACTTCAATAACCCTAAAAATCCTCCCCAAACCTCCCCCCCACCCCCCCCACTCCTCATGTCCGCCCTCGTCGCCAACGACCTCACCCCTCTCCTTACCCTCACCTCCTCCCAAGCCACTTCAACCTCCCTCCTCTCCGTCCAATACATAAAAACCGCCTTCACAATCGATAATACAACCGTAAAAAACCTCAGCTCCACAATCTCCATCCCCCCGAAAGAGCT